>JBBPTY010000135.1:0-27943 GCA_038094335.1 Tylopilus aff. striatulus | reverse complement strand
GTATACAAGGTATACTGATTATATGATTCCCCTAGTACTTTCTTCGCGAAGAAGACATTGGAAGGCCACGCGCAGCAGCAATGCTTCCTCGTATCTCTGAACTGAATGCCTATGTCCCAGTTCGCGATCTAGGTGGAAAGGCAGGACAAGAAATCACTGTGGATCTCATCCAATCATTCCAAGTATGCATGCGGTTTATCGCCATAACGGATACTGACAAGCTGTAGGTGGTTGTGCTCTGCAACGCATCTTACAAGAAAAGACTGGAAATCAATGATTGGACGCACCAACACGGTGTCCATTTCGTCGCTGCAGAAACACGGGGCCTTTTTGGGTAAGTTCTGTTCTATCCACCATTCGGGGTCTTTCACAAATGGTGTGAAGCTCCGCATTCAACGACTTTGGATCCAAGTTTACCTGCGTGGATCCTACTGGCGAGCAACCGTTGACGGGAATGATCGTATCAGTGGCCAAAGTAAATTCAGTGCTTCGTTCAACGCCCACTTCTTATAAAGCTGATGAAATTTAGGATGAGGAAGGCTTGGTAACTTGTCTCGATGAGGCACGCCACGGCCTCGAGGATGGCGATTTCGTGACCTTCACGGAAGTACAAGGCATGGAAGAATTGAATGGTTGCAAGCCCCGAAAAGTATCCGTGAAGGGACCTTATACTTTCACCATCGGGGATACCTCTTCCTTCGGTGAGTATGTTCGAGGTGGTATTTTCAACCAGGTCAAGATGCCCAAGATCCTTGAGTTTGTGAGTCATGGATTCACCCTCTCCTAGACTAGAATCGATCAAACTCTGTGATAGAAATCTTTGCGGGAATCATTGAATGCACCCGACTTCTTCATCACGGATTTCGCCAAATTTGATCGCCCAGCCACGCTCCACGTCGGTTTTCAAGCTCTCTCTGAATATAAGGAACAATATGGTCGTCTTCCCCGCCCGCGGAGTACTGAAGATGCGAAACAATTTATCGCGCTCGCGAAGAAGTTGGATAGTGATGCCGACGAAAAGATCCTGGAGGAGCTTGCGTATCAGGCGACTGGCGATATCTCTCCCATTACAGCCATTATTGGCGGGTTCGTAGCCCAAGAAGTTCTCAAAGCCTGTTCTTCCAAATTCCATCCCATGCATCAGCATCTCTACTTTGATTCGCTTGAGACCTTACCTTCGGTCCTTCCTACAGAAAAGGACTGTAGACCAATTGGCAGTCGGTATGATGGGCAGATAGCTGTCTTTGGAAAATCTTTCCAAGACAAAATTGCAAATCATCGCCAATTCCTTGTTGGTGCTGGGGCAATTGGGTGCGAGATGTTGAAGAACTGGAGCATGATGGGCCTCGCAACCGGTCCTCAGGCAGCAATTCATGTTACCGATCTTGATACTATCGAGAAGAGCAACTTGAACAGGCAATTCCTCTTCCGTGCAAAGGACCTCGGGAAGTTCAAATCAGAGGTCGCGGCTGCTGCGGTTGCAGATATGAACCCTGCGCTAAAGGGCCATATACTGTGCAAGCAAGAACCCGTCGGACAGGCAACAGAGAGTAAGAAAACTACAAGCATTCCTTCCCGATGTATCCGGTGTTCTGACGCGTTCATAGACGTGTTTGATGACGACTTCTTCAAGTCTTTGGACGGTGTCACCAACGCACTGGACAATGTCGCCGCTCGTAAGATTTTGTGACTATGGCAATCCACCTTTGCTAACGTCGTCATCAGGTGTATACATGGACCAGCGCTGTATCCTATACGAAAAACCCCTGCTCGAGTCCGGGACAATGGGAACAAAGGGCAACATCCAGGTTGTTATTCCTCACCTCACAGAATCCTATTCGTCATCACAAGACCCACCGGAAAAACAGTCGCTATCTTGCACCGTCAAGAACTTCCCTAATGCGATCACCCACACGATTGAGTGGAGCAGACAAGAATTTGACGCCATGTTCGTCAAGCCCGTAGAGTCGGTCAATCAATACCTTTCGGAGCCAAACTACCTGGAGAATTCCCTCAAGTACTCTGGTCAGCAACACGATCATATCCAGCAAATAGTTTCCTATTTGGTAACGGATAAGCCACTGACATTCGAAGAATGCATTGTCTGGGCTCGCCTCCAGTTCGAAGAGAAGTATAACAATGCCATTCGACAGTTACTGCATAGCTTGCCCAAGGATCATCTAACGACTACAGGACAGCCATTTTGGAGTGGCCCCAAACGGGCCCCTGATCCACTTGTTTTCAACTCGTCCGACGTAAGCAATCAGATGGTGATGGTGAAATACGATGATTTTTTGACCACGGGCTCCAGCCAACCCACCTGACCTTCATCATTTCTGCTGCAAACCTCCATGCCTACAACTATGGACTCAGGGGTGAAACTGATCCTGTGATCTTCAAGAAGGTCGCAGACTCGGTCATAGTTCCCGAATTTTCCCCGAAGAGTGGCGTGAAGATTCAGATCAGTGAGAACGATCCAGTCAACCAAAATTCGTCTGGTGAGACCCACGAGTAGCAAGCTTTCCTATCGCTGATGTTGGACATAGATCCGGATGATATAAGCGATCTCATCAAGAAGCTGCCTTCGCCGTCCTCCCTCGCTGGTTATCGCCTTACGCCTGTCGAGTTTGAGAAGGATGATGACACAAACCATCACATAGACTTCATCACTGCTGCTTCCAACCTTCGTGCAACGAACTACAATATTCCCATCGCCGACCGACACACAACGAAGCAGATTGCCGGAAAGATCATCCCCGCCATCGCCACAACCACCACTCTTGTCGTTGGACTGGTATGCTTAGAGTTGTATAAAGTACACTTCCGCGTGCTACTTCGAATCTCACTACTTACACCATGGGCCAAATCAGATTATCGATGGGAAGAATAAACTTGAAGAATACAAGAACGGATTTGTAAACCTCGCCTTACCCTTCTTCGGGTTCTCGGAGCCCATTCAAGCCGCGAAAAAGAAGTATGGTGACACGGAATGGACCCTGTGGGACCGCCTCGAGTTCAAAGATGATCCAACTCTAAAGGAGTTTGTCGCATGGTTCAAGAGCAAGCACAATCTCGATGTCAGCATGGTCAGCCAAGGGGTGAGCATGTTGTGGAGCTCCTTCACAGACAAGAAAAAGGTTTCTTTCCAGTCCTCAGAGGGCTTATAATTACCCGTTTTGACGCCTTGTTTCAGAGCGCGGAAAGGTTGCCCATGAAGTTCTCAAAACTGGTAGAGCATGTCAGCAAGAGGCCCATCCCTACACATGTCAGACATCTGCTGGTTGAAGTTATGCTGATGGACGTTGAAGGCGAGGATGTCGAGGTGAGTCCGTGTAAAACACGTCTCCAATTTGGCCTGAGTTCACCCTCTTCACAGGTACCATTCGTGTTGATACATATCTGATGAGGACAGCCAGAGACAAACTATGTAGTGTAATACTATAAGTTTGTGCAATGTACTTCTGCAGTTCAGAGGAATAACTTTGTTGCCTGTCAGCTTCGGGTCTATGCACAATAGGTGACTGAGATCTTGAAAGCACAAGTTTCGAGGATCGATGTTTAGGTACTCTGTGAACCAAGTACGCTACTCGAGGTATACAACTACTTACCATGAAGGCACATGTGGAACAGATGGAACATGAAACTGCACTACTGAAAGCAAATCACAATCCCAAAGCTGGGTTGAGCTGCACTAGGAAGGACATCGGGGAAAGGCCGTTCCAAAAGTAACTAGCAGCGGAAGGATGATCAACGTGAGGCCGAAAAGAAGAGGTAAATATTTTTGTAGTGTTACTGATTTTTTGCATGTTTTTGTGATTTGGTGCGTTTTCGAAGGGTGAGACGTAGCAAGATGAAACACGAAGAAGGACACGAAACCAAGTCGTCAAAAGGATGATTAGGTTAGCGGCGTGAGGTAATGCTGGATAATTGGACACATCAACGATGAAAACAGCGAGCTAGGAGGTCGCCAATGTTCAATCCATGAACAGCGATATGGGACAAGGGAATAGTCCGGGGAATATCAGCCTTCCTCCGAGCGACGACTGGGTCGGACCGGCAGTGGATGGCGACCAGCATAAATAGAGTTCACGTGATCGAGATGTCGAAAGATGGTGAAACAAGCAGGTGGTCCTCGAGACGGGATGGACGTCTTCATGGGGAGGGGTCCTTAAGTTGCATAAAACAATGGAACCGAGAGAAATCCAGTATTCACAAGCCTCAAAAGAACGGGCAGGCATGGGTTGGAGAGAGCGGAATTAGGCACCGTACGCGACGCCGACAGGTGCAACATGTATGATGAGTCGAGACGAAATCTATGGTGAAAATCGAACAGCTGTCATTGGAAAGTGAGCGAAGATTTTTCAAGCTCTTATCCAACCGGGTCGATAGTTTGGTGGGGGAGGATGGGGAGCAAGCGACTGTCGAGGTGAGACACAACCATATTGGTGTAGTGGAGTCCAGGAAGCAGTCGATTGAGAAGAGCATCCTGTTCCGTCAGATGACAACCTGATGTCATTGCACAGATAGTCGAATCCTCCAAAGGAATATCCGCGGACGTGATTTGGACCGGCGTAGTACTCGGAGGTGCATATGGGGTAAGGATGCTGTACCGTGGAAGGGCAACTCAAGGGGGCCCAATAGGTATAGCGTGGGATAGCAAGTGCGTGCGCCGTGTAGTCGCTTTCAGGATGGTGACCAAATGGAGTGTAAGGGGGACCAGTGGCAGGCCAAGGATGATACATCGTCGGAACAGCACCCACGTAGTGTGGAGCAAGAGTGGACTGAACCGGCAAGTATATTGGGGCGGCACGACCGCTTGCGCGGCAAATCGGCTCATCGCCTGAGGGGCTCCACTTGGCAGGGGGTGGTAAGCTAACACTGCCCTGAAGAGGCAACGAGCGATAATGGACCGATGCTCCATTCTGGGGTTGGTTTTGAGACCCGGGACCATGACCACTTGAGGGACCATCGTTACTAGTCCGGCGCTTAGGAAGATACTCTTCTCTCAGAGGCCCATTCTCGTCCAAGTCGATGTCAAATGTGTCGGGCTCCTGGGGAAGAGTAGAAAGCCCCGTCCTTCCCTTGAGCCGTCGTTCGATTCCAAGGAATACCGGCTCGTTCATAGAATGTCCCAGTGGCGCCTCCATGATTTGTTGGACGGTTTTTCGGATGATCACGTAAGGGTTGGAGGCCGGACGCGCAATGGGTTGAGGGTAAGTAATTGTGGTGAGGGAGTGATAGTATGAAAGTAAGTGGCTGAGCCACTGGGACCAGGCAGACGAAGAAATCGAAAGATCGTACGAAAGGATGTCCAAGGCGAAATACTCTAGTTTGTTAAGCAATTGCACGGGGACATTGGAGATCGTGTGCCTGCGAGAAGATCAACAAAGATAATGCAATGTTTCAAACATAGATACCGACCAAGTCTTGTTGGAAAACGTATGATCATCCAACCACTTGTTCGCCAGCATACATCCCAGAACAATTAGCCGGAAGGTGGCCGTGCCCTCGTGTGATTCGCCATCGAGGACGTCGTGCGTATCACTAAGTAGCTCAACCCTAAAGCGCCGCTCCTTCACGTGTTCTAGACCTAGTCCCGGCGCACCGAGGTAGACCGGTAACCGAACGATGTACCACAATGCCAACAATATTGCTGATGGCTGGAGAAGTGTCGACATCAGTAAGGAATGTACCCGAGCAACGAGGTACAGCGGCATAGGTTGACGAAGTTGCGGCGCATTGGGGAGTCTGTGACACCAATCAATAAGTTGTTTCTTGCAAATAATTACAAACGCACGCGTAAGGGGCAATCGACTGCGGTAGAACCAGCTCGTTCGTACAAACCTTCCACACGTACGAGACAAGCCATCCAGCCATGGGCTCGGCCAGTTGCTTGTGAACTAGGTTGGCGGAAGCAAGATGTTCATCGACAACGGTAAACGATTCCTCCTTGAGTCCCACGTGGCATGGATGAAGATGAGAAAACTGAGAGTCGCAATTGGCCGAGATGGGCAACTGTAGATCCCGCGATCTGGCTATGAGGGGGTCATGAACAACTGTGGCATCTGAAGCAGCCACTGCGCGATCGATGTAATCTCCAAAGGGGGTGACCGGCTCAATGGGGCTTGAACCTATATCACCACCCATCATGTCAGGGGAGTCATCTTCTAGAACCGGTGCGAATAGGCCACCATCATCCTCAAAATACAAATCCGAGGCATGAGGCCACGCACGCACACCGGGTACGTCCCCGCCGATCGATTCCATGGGAGGGGAAAGAGTAGTTCCCAGGTCGCCGGAATTTTCCCGAGTGTTCTCTGTATCAATGGCATGAACACAGGCGGAAGGGTCAAGCGAAGACGTTTCCGAAGTGAAACTTGATGTCTTTAGGGGCGGAATACACGTTTGCACGTGAGCTCCTTTAATGGCGGGCGCGTCGACCGCGCCAGCCAACCCTTTAGAAAAACCCGGATGAACGCCTTCCAAAGCCGCGGGTGCAGAGACGCTCTCCCAACCACAGCGAGTTTTTGCCCGTCTCCACGATGGAAGAGAACTGATCCACTGTTCGCGAGTAGCGAAGGACGGAGGCGGGCCGGTTGGAGATGAGGGAAGTGTACGCTTCACAAGGTGAAAGACGGAAGACGAGATATTTTTGGCGTCTCCAGATTTGCTACACTTGTGAACAGGGTGTGCTGGGGGAAGAGAAGGGACTGGGACTGGCATCTGCTGGAGAGGTAAAAGCGAGGCTGGACTGCCGGATGCGAAAACGCGAGGACAGCCCAAGCTCTAAAGTAAATAGGCCTTGCTCCTTGTGCGAAAGGGCGCGGGCGGCGAGGTCGTAATATGAATCGTAAAAAAATCCAGGAAGGCGGGACCTAGGATAGAAGAAAAGTGGAAGGGGAGACGCGTGGGCTAGTGGCTAACGCGCAGCAAAGGCGTGCCTTTTGAGAGGAGGGGAAGGCTGGGATGGGTGGGAAGCCTTGTATGGGCGGGGGTCGAGGGGGACCTCGGTCTAATCTTCTTCTTTGTCGATCCCAACGACGCCGACGCTGTCGCAGACGATGAGCCGAGCCAGAAGGGAGAGTTGTTGGCGGGAAGAGACCGACTGCGAAGTCGATCCACGGACCTGGTCATCCTCTCGACCGATTTTAGGATTATATACCCTCTCCGGTGTTTCCATGATTATCTCATTATTTCCCACGATTAATCGATGACACTCAGTGGACTTGTTCTCTTACGCAGTCTCGCTGCAGCCCGCGGCAGCCACGCAGAACACGCGTGCCTCTGCCGACGACTACGGCCCTTTGGATGACTCTCTGGGCGTAGGAGTGACTCGTCTCTTCCCACACCGCTCCCATTTGCTCAGGCACCATCCCAGGGCTCAGCCTGGCCATCGCCGGAGCTGATCGCGATTGCTGACAAACTCGGCACAATAATACCCTCTGACTCAGCCAAACTGCGGCTGCCCATTTATCCCATTTAATCAACGTTGTTTACCCTTGTTGTCCTTTGTTGAATCTCAAAGCTTTTGGCAAACAACCATCCAATCTGACCATGGCTGCCGTCAGCAGTATGATGTTCGCTCACCCGCCATTCGGCGATATACAAGATGCCACCGGTATACAGCAGCTCGGATTGGACTCCATCACTCTCGGTCAACTCAGGGCTATGGTCTCTTCCGCACCCAAGCCCAAGGCAGGCCTACATATACCTAGTCCACACATCGGCTGTTGACCCCGTATACAGCAAGCGTTCTATGATTTTCGCTATGATGACGAAGACACCGTTTTGAATGAAATCGACGAGTTCTACTCGTATGTAGAGATGCCCCAGGTTACCGAGAATCACAAAGCCTGGCAAGGTTCCTTTTCAGGAGGCACGTTGGTCATCACCTCCACCCACCATCACTACTGTTCTTAATGACACAACTTTTCTTCCTCAGACTGGACCAATCCCGACACTACGGACGCGCAAAGAAAGACCCATGTAGAGTTGCTGTTGGAAAGCCTCGAACACCGTGACGCCGAAATCCGGTTCACCAATGCCCGTCGTCTCTTTTATATCCTTCAAGGTCAGTTTCCTCCGTCTATATTGCCAAATAGTTCATTTCTCCCGTCAATCAGGTACATTCGCGGAAACCACATCTCCAGAACACCAACTCCACTGGATATATGAGAACTGCAAGGTAGTCCGCAGCGCGAACGGCCTGAGCACAATCGTCGAGTCTATGAAGATCGCCAGTCAAAAGCACGATCTCCTTTGGTATGGATCTCAACTCCCGTTTTTGGCCCCCTCTCATCGAATTACACCAGTTCGCTTTCAGATGTCGATGCAGCTCGCTTCCAGATTACCGCAGCTGAGAGGGCCGATTTCTTGGAAGAGTTCACTACCGAGATATCTGTCTACCTTGGAATGATGTATCACTTGATTGAAGTATTCAAAGGACGGGATGATTTCGCGGATGAACTCAGTAAGCCATGATAATTGCGCTCAATCCCACAGATTTTGACGCACAGCGTGCTGTTCAGTGAGTATGGATCCGCCTCTCCCAGTCTATCTCTTCAACGTTGTATCCGGTTTGAAAGACAAGAGCGCCAAGGGCTACCCAATTAAGAAGGTACTCCCCTTGTCGCCAATGGGTTGAATGCTCTCTCACCTTCTACAGCTCCTTCTTGTCCTCTGGAAGACAATGCTCGCATGTTGTGGAGGAGTTAGGGAGCTGGCACGCGTAAAAAAGCTTGCACGGGAGCTTGCGTCATTACCACCAGTGCCTGATGAAGGTGAGCCTTATCCAGCCACCATCAGTTGATACAAACTACTCTTTAGCCGCCTCCATAAAATGTACACCCTTCGATCTTGACGCATTCCACCAAGAAACTTCTGTCAAGTATCCAACTTTTGCACCTCCGCCAGCTTCGGCCGCTCGCTCGACTGAGACTGCTCCAGTGAAATCCTTACTGTCGTTTTCTACGGTAAAACTAGCGCAGGCATATTCACCGATTCCAGTTCGTCATCACTATCATCATGACGACTTGGAGCGCCAGTCATCCATACCTGGCAACTTGAGCCAAGCTTTCCAGCAGCAACCTCAAAACACTGGGTTTCGTCCTAACCCCCAGCCCGCGACGCCTGCACCTTCACCTCCCCCCTCTCCGAAGCCAAAGAAGCAACAATATCAAACTGATCAAACCCGACCATTCTTGTTCCCCTTCTCGCGGAAAAGTCGTTTTGGCTCTAATGGTGCTCAGTTGGTCCCTTTCGCGATTGACGAAGCGGACAACCTCTACAACCGACACATGTACGTGAGCCTTTCGTTGTGGCAGATGTGGCGTACAAGAGAGGAGTGTATGACCGCGGAAAGTGGATTGGAGCATCTGCCAGGGTCGGAAGGTGACGCTGAATCGTTCAAGGTGATACCAGAGGTAAGTTACCAAGGCACTTCTTTGAAGCTGACCGTCCAATATCTGTTCCAGGAGCCCGAAAATGCCGAGGTGCTGGCCGATGTTGCACTGCTTGACGCCAAAATCGCGGAGGCTGAAGCCGAGGCAGGAGATTGCACAGAGGGACGAAAAGCCAGGGAAAGACGAGAGGACCTCAAGCGCTTAAGAAGAGTCGAACTGATATATGTAAGGAAGGTCCTCGGTCTTGACACTTCACTCATATCGTCTCGAATCTTAGAGCTCAGTTCTTCCGGTGCTGTCGGGTTGGGTACTAGTGCTCCTCAAATTATTGTTGGCAACCGTCTCAGCCAGCACGGGTCAACAACAGCTCCCCCAGTCATCAACTTCGTCCGTGTTTCCGCCTGGAGTGGCTTCCCGTGAGATCTTGGCTGGATTTCTCATAAATTCTGCTCACAACTTGATTTAGCAGCTGAGCAACTACCACCGCCACCTCCAACTCTTGATGACCTAGACGTTACCCGGCATCGCGAGATTACGTCCAAGGCGGTCTCTGCTATCTTGCTACTTACATTGAAATGGTTCAAGGCATCTCGTACGTGTTGTTTCCACCATCTCACTCAGGCGGCTTTGAAAGTGCATGCGGTTAGATGCGATGAAGTTCCATCACCTTGGCCAACTCTTACTCGACACGAACTGTTTGCTTCTCATTTTGAAAATGTTTGGTTTGCAAGAAGTTTCGGCCTCGGTCGTTTCCAAGGCCAATTCGCCTGATCATAAGTGAGCCACAAATATTATACTGAGTGTCTCAAGTAACCCGTATCAGTTTCTTCCGGTACTGCCAGATTCATCACGCACGTGTCGGCCCACGTATACAAGAGGAAAAGCCTCACGCCCCTTCCCGCACCGTTTTGCAGTCCAAATCTCTACCAAATGGGCAGAAACATGAGGAAGAGGTAGAGATGCTGACTGAATTTTCATGGCGAAATTTCTTTTCGTCCATCAATTTCGCCAAGATCATGCAAAAGCTGTCGAAGAGCCGGTCACACCGAATATGGATGTTGGTTCAGTATAAGAGCTCAGTGAGTGAATAACTTGGAACATGCGGCCAAGGCGACCGATCTTTCACCCTAGGCTGTGCTTAAGCGAGTACTCCGCGTCCCACACCCAATGTTGCAACTCCATGTGCTCAAGTTAATTAAGAGTCAAGTGCCCTTTTGTGGTCGTAAATGGCGGCAATGTGAGAATGATATTACATCCATCCACCACAGGCTCTGACGGCTGGGTAGCGAACATGAAGGTTATTACATCTATTTACCTCAACTGTAGACCCGATTTGCGCGACGAGTGGCTCACTGGAAACGAGGTTGATGACGTTTCCGATGCTCAGGTGCCACTCCTCTGTCGCTTCTTGGTTATCCTCGGCTCACGTCGGTACGCAGGCCCAGGAACAGGCCCTCCGCCACTTGGTCAAGTTTTGTGAGCCACGCTCTATGCACAACCATACTGAAAATAATGACCGTGGTGATCGATAGATAACACTAGACGCTATGGAGCACAAGCTGCAAATCAACACTCACAGGCTCACCGCCGCTCGGTCAGCATTACCCATAATATAGAGGGTTTGCCTCCTGGTTTAGATCTTGGAAACATGATCCGTCCCCTTGGAACCCCGAATATTGTCGAAGCCGATGTTTTTCCGCCTCCCCGCTCCCAAGCTCCAGACCCATCGATCTTTTTACCTTACACCACAGAAGATCTTGCTTTTGAGGACGAGTATGAAGATTATCTGTCCGATCTAGGCTGGTCGGACGACCAGTCATCTTCGCTACCTTCAGTTTCAAGTTCGGCGTGGCATCGGCTTCCCGAATTCGTATCCAACATGACAGACAACATCAGCGACAGTGAAAGTGTCGTGTCCATCGGTGACCTCGGTGATGATACAAGACTTGAAGGCAGAGAAGATCGTGATATTCTAGACGAAAACATGAATAACTGGGAGGTAAGTACCGCGTGTTTTTTGACCAAGTGCGGCTTTCAAAGTGACCCTCTGTGGCGATCAGCACATGAGCCCTAAGACGATGGCGGCTCTTCCCAAGTCCCCTGCCGGGAATCGTCGCTCAAGCTCCGGGACTGGTCTTCGTCCTGTGTTGCCCTTTGGCTTGGACGATGGCAGCGCTGTCGATTTGGACGACTTAGACGAGCCTGAGCTGGGCCCCATTCCAAGGGAACAGTCTGGTCCCTTCGCGTCAGGCGGTGGGGTGGATGAAGTCGAGTATGCTTATGGGTATGTCGTGATTTGTGTTGTGGTTATTGCAAACTCACTCTCATATTTGTACAGTGTTTAGTAGTGTTTCATGCACCATTGAATGGGTTCATGTTTGCTTCTCAATTTATACGTACGAGACACCACATGCAGGCCCCTGGCACAAGAATACAGTGGCGGATTATTGACTTCAGTGTGCAAAGATCTCGCCTATAGCTACGAATACATTTGCTTTGCTCGTGGGGGCACTGGCTGCGAAAGGAAGATTTGGTAGTAGGTGTTCACTAATGCCACTGCCCCAGTTCGCTCGGCAGCTCAGAACGAGCCCTTCAATCTCGAAACGGCCCAAGGTGTGCCAGCCTCATAGAAATCCATTGGATACACTGACTTTAAGTCCTCCCCTTCGCTTGTCTCGTTCATCCATCCACTGGCTCGCCCCAGTGCTACGCTAGTCTCGTACGGACTCAAGAGGGGGCGAGCGAACGCATAACCCCAATCGATGGATAACCTCGGACACGATGTCTGTACAAAAGTCGATATATGCGGGTCGAACAGGGAGAGCTTGGCAGGTGACACCTCAGAGATGAGAATCGGCACATAGGGAATGGGTACGCGTGACGTCGACAGTTGATTTGTGATAGCTTGGAGTTGCTTGAAACTTCCCTGACGTCCGAGGGTTCCCAAAATGACACCCCATAGCCGACCGTGGCCCACTGTATGATACAGTTTGGTTGAGTCGGGTGGAGGCAGAGAGGTCATGCTCTTGCGAGCAGATTGAACAGCCTGCTCTCGAAGCCTTCGCATTTCGCGATGGTCGTAGCGTTCTCGAGTGAGCTTTTTGGAGTAGGGATCGTATCGAAAGGCGGGGACAGTAGGATTCGCGATCATGATCGACTCAAGGTGAAAACGGCCGTCCCCAAGATATCTACAACAAGATCAGTGCGAGTTTTTTTGAGTCCAAGAGTCGGACGTACAACAGGGCATCGACATCACTGAGAGATGGAGCTGTACAACCAAGAATCTCCCCCGGAGAAAGTGGTTTTGAGCGAGGTATCATGGCCTCGTATTTGCCGGTCCACCGTTCCGATTGCCCGCCTGACGGCAAGGTGAGAGTGTCACTGGCTTCGCATTCCAAACCAAGGTCCTCTTTGAGCTTTTGGAGAGCCGTAACGAACTGGATGGTTGACACCAGTGCAAATCGAGTCGGTTCTTGCGGTGGTGTCTGAGATCGGACATGGGCACCATCATGCTCTAGCAAATCACTAGAGGACGACGGTTGGATACGGAGGTATCGTGGTTTCCCAATTTTTTGACCAACAGGTATATCGGCATCGGTGACTTCCGAGTCCAGAAGTTGCTCATGGAATGCAGCGCGATCACTTGGAAAGTTGAGGCGAACAGTCCCTGCGAGATGCGCAGAGTCGATGGCTATTTCAACAAATATATAGAGCGTCTTGATACTGGTCTGGTCGATCGGTACTTGGGAGTAGTTCAGACGACACGGCTCGTTATCGGGCGAGAAAACAGACCGAGACAGCTGTGACCATAATGAACAAGCATGTCGCAACCCAAGGCGACTGCTGTGTAGTCATCGACGCAGCACGCCCCGTAGGTCACATCAGCCATGATGACGGTGAGTGCATCGGTGAACCTGCGGGGGACGAGATGAGATGAGGTATGTTTCGGTGGATAGTTTGTGATCACCTGCGCACCGCTCGATGATGTCCGCGATGGTGCACGCATACATCTGAAGGCCCTCTGGCATCTGAAGCGCGACCATGGTGGCTCTATTCTTGCGCACATGGTATATCGTTTTGTGTGTCTCGAAGGAGTAGTTAGCGGGTAGTTGTGCGATGGCGTGGTTGAGGAGTGGATCTGTGAGGATGTCCTGTGGGATCTGGTTCGTGGATGTAGCGCTGCGTTTCGACGGCGCAGCCGACTTTGAGCCGACAAAGCGTTTCTTTGGTTTTGTCGCCATCCAGCAGCAGGAGGTCAGGATGTAGATATACCACGTGATCACGAGTTAACCTCCCCCTCACTTCTACGTCGTCATACTCGTAGAATGGCTCTCCATGACTCAGGTCAGTGTGCCATGAGGGGCACGTGTGGCTCCAAAGGTTGGCTTGGGAAGCCGCTCCCTTGTCCGTATGGCGGCCCACCACTCGAGGTGTGCAACTTGAAGCTCTCCTTTCTCTCACTCACTACTTCTGTTTCAGCCCGAGAACCAGCGCACCAGGGATCTTCTCGTCTCCGTCTGTGGTTCCCAGTATGCCGCTGGGCCAACTTGTTGTACCTTAGGCCAGCTCGAAACTCTGCGCGACTCCCTCACCCAAGCCGAACTCCTCATTTCATCGTGCCCAGCTTGTCGTAACAATTTCAGGTCGTTTTTCTGCTCCTTTACTTGTTCTCCCCAACAACATCTTTTCATAAACGTGACCAACACGCAGAAATCTGGTTCTGGACAGACAGCTGTCAAGTCCGTCGATTTCTTTGTCGGCGAACAGTTTGCCTCGGGTTTCTATGACAGCTGCAAGAACGTCCAGGTCGGAGCTACCAACGGGTACGCGATGGACCTCATCGGAGGTGGTGCAAAGACATACCAAGACTTTCTCAAGTTTTTGGGGGACGAGAAAGATCTCGGCAGTCCTTTCCAGATCAACTTCCCCCCCACTACCCCCTCTCATTTCACGCAACTAAACCCACCCCCAAGGAACTGTTCGGACAACGACCTTACTAGTCGTTGTGCTTGTATCGACTGTCCATCGGTCTGCCGCGCATTGCCTGAGGTCCCCATTCCGGGACAAGAACCTACTTGCCACGTCGGGACTCTTTCTTGCCTCTCGTTCCTATTGATACTGGTATATGCTCTTGCCATCGTATCATTCCTTCTCGGCTATGCTCTGCAAATCACATTCCGGAGACGGAGAGAGGGAGGATATGAACGCATGCGCTTGTCCGCGGACGCCGCCACTTCTTCGACCTTGTCACCCAGGATGCGCACTCGTGGGTTGGTAGGAGCCATGTCCCTCTCTCATGACCGGGAAGAATCTTTGGGCGCTCCATCCTCGGAATCCCGACCCCTTGGTCGTGGTGCAACCCTCCTGGATCCCATCAGGGCATCTCAGCCTCGACAGTACCGCCTGAACACTTGGCTAAGGCGTGCTTTCTACCACCTCGGTCTTTGGGCAGCATCGTCGCCTTTCCTAACGTTTGCGCTCGTATTCACTGCTGTTGGACTACTCAATCTTGGATGGAAGAAATTCGACATAGAGACGGACCCAGTGAGACTGTGGGTTGCTCCAGATTCAGAGAGCAAACTGCAGAAGGAGTTCTTCGATGAACACTTTGGCCCCTTCTACCGCGCACAACAAATTTTTGTCACAAGCACCCCGAATCAGCCCGCGGAAGCCCCCAACACGACGTCACTTGTGCTTGGCCATCCCGGAGTCCTTTCTTACAAACATCTGGAATATTGGATGGACGTAGAGAAAGATATCCGTGCTCTTCGATCATACCCGCATGGTTACCGCCTTACGGACGTATGTTTCAAACCCGCAGGTCCACAAGGTGCCTGTGTTGTACAGTCAATTGGTGCATGGTTTGGCAATGACTTCAGCTATTATAACGAATCAACCTGGGCGGGCCGCGTTGTGCGTTGCGCGCGGTCCCCTGTCGATTGTCTACCCGACTTCCAGCAGCCGCTCGGCCCGCAATATGTGCTTGGTGGTGTACCCAAAAATGCGCAAGGCACCCCATCGTACCTGGACGCCGAGGCACTCGTCATCACGTATGTTGTGTCTGACTCTTTGGATACCGCAAAACGGGCGAAAGCTATGGAATGGGAAGAAGCGCTCAAGAACTACCTGCTCGATCTAAGCAAACGGATTCCAGAGACTGGTATGCAGATCGCGTTTTCGACGGGTGTCTCACTCGAGGAGGAGATAAGCAAGAGTTCCAACACAGATGTGAAGATCGTCATTCTGTCCTATCTTGCGATGTTCTTCTACGTGGCGCTGGCGCTCGGCAATGGAATCGCAGGACGAGAGGAGGACGGTTTGGTGGCTTCACTTTCGGAATGGGCTCGAAACTTCCCTCTATTGTTTAGACGTAGAACGGTCGCATCATCTTCAATATCCATCGACTCCCGCGATGTACCGCGCATCTTCCCACGTTTACCTCGCAGCCTTTTCGTGAACTCCAAGTTCACGCTTGGTCTTTTCGGAATCGGATTGGTCATCCTCTCTGTATCCTCTTCAGTCGGCTTTTTCTCCCTGATTGAAGTGAAGACGACCTTGATCATTGCCGAAGTCATACCGTTCCTTGTCCTCGCTGTCGGTGTCGATAATGTCTTCATCTTGGTCCATGAACTCGATCGTCATAACATGGCGCATGGCGCAAATGCGTCGGTAGCCTTGCAAGGTGGTAGTTTTCAAACGCCACGTTCACCTGATCAGTCCCATCCTTCACCATTCGAGGCCACTCAAGACGATGGTGGATCGATGCCGTTGCTCCTGTCTGCAGAAGAGCGCGTCGCACGAACACTGGGGAAGATAGGGCCTTCTATCTTGCTCAGTACAGTCACGGAAACCGTAGCATTCGCACTGGGAGCTTTGGTCCCAATGCCGGCTGTACGAAACTTTGCACTCTACGCCGCCGGTAGTGTGCTCTTGAATGCAATTTTGCAAGTTACAGTATTCGTTAGTGCACTTGCGATCGACTTGAAACGAGTTGAAGTAAGTAGCCATTCATATGGTGTGACCTAGCTAGAACAATTTTCAGGCTAGCCAAATCGATTGCTTCCCTTGTCTGCGGCTTCCATCGCGCATCTCACTTGATACTCCAGTTGGGTTGGGCACAGCTGCCCGATTCATCCGCAGGTACTATGCACCTTTTCTTTTGCAACCCATTGTAAAGAGCATCGTTTTCCTTGTATTCTCTGGGTTATTCGTGCTCTCTGGGATATCCATACAGCATATTGAACTTGGTCTTGGTAAGCAGCGGTTTTAATCTGCTTAATTGATCACTCAAGCATCGCATCAGATCAGAGGCTCGCGCTGCCCTCAGATTCATATCTGAATGCCTACTTTGACCACTTGGACAACTATCTTGACGTTGGACCACCCGTATACTTCGTCTCGCACCAAGTCAATATCACGCAGAGAGCGGGTCAGCAGAAATTGTGCGGTCGCTTCACTACTTGCGATGACTTTTCGATCGCCAATTCCCTGGAGGCCGAACGCAAACGGCCCGAAGCCTCCTTCATCTCCCAACCAACTGCTTCCTGGATTGACGATTTTCTCAAATGGCTTGATCCCGCTATGGAATCTTGCTGCCGGGTCCGCAAGGCCAATCCTTCGGTGTTCTGTGGCCCCCGGGATTCTGAAAGGCTCTGTCAGCCTTGCCTATACGGACGGGTTCCTCCTTGGAACATCACTATGGCCGGACTTCCTGAGGGACAAGAGTTCATGCATTATCTAGAGCAATGGCTCATCTCCCCGACCAATCAAGCGTGCCCTCTTGCAGGAAAGGCATCCTTTGGGACCGCCCTTTCCCTTGACAAAGCAGGCACGAATGTAGCTGCCTCACACTTCCGCACGTCCCATACTCCGCTAAGATCTCAAGCGGACTTTATCCATTCGTTCGAAGCCGCACACCGCATAGCGAACGAGCTCTCGGATCATCTCGGGCACAAAGTTTTCCCCTATTCTCTTCACTATGTATTCTTCGACCAATACGCGCATATCATTCCCATCACGGAGGAAATTCTCGGACTAGGGCTGTTAGCAGTTTTGGTTGTCACCGCCCTGCTCCTCGGTTCATGGAGAGTGGGGTCAATCGTCACCGGCGTTGTTGCATTGACCGTCCTGAACGTGATGGGTGTCATGGCCGTATGGGGCATCAATCTGAATGCCATCAGCTTGGTAAACCTTGTCATCTCACTCGGCATCGCAGTGGAGTTCTGCGCGCATGTCGCGAGGGCGTTCATGTGCGCTACGCCTAGCTTACCAGCTGATTATCCGCCAGGACAAAAAGAGAGAGACGAGCGGATGTGGACTGCGTTGGTGGATGTTGGTCCTTCGGTAAGGAGCTTTTTACGATTTGGGGTTCGTCGTGAATTGACGAGTAACCGGGACTGCCTAGGTTCTCTCTGGAATCACATTCACAAAGCTCATTGGGATGTCCGTCTTGGCTCTTACTCGTTCACGGCTACTGGAGGTGTGGTTTGCTGACTTCAATCGCACCACCTTCTCTGACAAGTTCATTAGATATACTACTTCCGCATGTGGCTGACACTCATCATATTTGGGGCTCTTCATGGTTTGGTGTTGTTGCCGGTGGTGCTCAGCCTTGCGGGGGGTCCAGGTTTTGCGCAACAAGAGTTGGATGAAGAGTGGATGTCCAATGCGATCAGGAATGAGGCTGAATATGGGTGAGTGGCTACTCAACCATATTTCTGTGCTGGCGTAATGAAACCTTTGCTAGACCTATCCTTGCCGACGATGCTTCCATCACTAGCAACTGACGCCGGCAAGCCGCCTCAACGGCACACAGGTTGTAGAGATAGTATCAAGCAACTCGATATAATTTTGCGCGTAGCTATGATGGATACCAAGATATTCGAGCAAACTAAGCAGGAGACCGGGAACGACTGTCTCTAATATCATCTCTGCTGTAACTTCTTCTCCCCCGACTGAGGGACCTAGACCGAGTCCTGCTTCGACTGTACCTCGAGTACGACGAGTATGACGGGCTGCGTGAGCGGGTTCGCGAGCGTGAGCGTGAAGGGGTCTGGGAGCGGGACCGGCTGGACCGCACGGAGTAACTCCTGGAACGGCTGCGTCGACCCCGGGCGTACCCCGTGCCGCCGCGCTCGTAGCTGGGGGATCGTCGCCGGGGGGGGAGGCGGTCCCCGCGCCTGACGGGCGACCGCGAGCGGGAGCGCGACGGGCGGTACATGTCCCGGGCGGGAGCACGGCGGCCTCCATAGCCCCTCCCACGCCGGAACGTGTCTGTATAGCGGGGCGGCTCGTATCCGCGCCTGCGGGGTGGCGGGGAGCGCGTACGCGAGCGGGTGCGGGAGCGGGAGTAGGACCTGCGGTCCCGCCCGTTGCGCACGGGACGCGGGCGGGAGCGGGAGCGTGTGCGGATGGGGACGTCGGACAGTTCTACTTTGAGAACGAGGCCGTCGAGCTGGCCGCCGTTCATGTGGGATACGGCCTTTTGGGCAGACAAGGAATCACTGTATTCGAGCGACGCCTTGCCTCTGTTTTGACCCGCTACGGGACAATATCATCAGAAAAAGGAGAACATGGATTACGCGAGGACCATACACTTTGTGTAGAGGGGAAGATCGACTTTGGTGATTTCGCCATAAAAGCCGAATATCGTTTGAAGGTGGGTTTGGGCTACATTGCGCGAAAGGCCGTTGACGACGACTACCTTGGCGTCCTTCTTGTCGTCGCTGTGCTCCATGTCGACGTCTTCTCCATCGTGGAGAGGCTTGGGCGAGCGCGAGCGACCTCTGTCCGACATTGTTCAAAGTCAAAGAAACGGACCGTTACTTACGTGACAGGCTTGTCACAGCTCGGGTACACGCTACTATGTAGTACTAGTGTAATCTCGCTCTCTTCCTGGGCAGCTTCGCATAACCTTGCGATTCATTCTCATCTCTCACCCCGTGCGTCCTCTTCACATGCCTCTTCACAAGATCCTGTCTAACGAAGCTTTGGCCACAGATGTCGCAGCTATACGGCCTGAATCCACTGTGACTCGCCTCGTGTCGCTTGCATTCGTTTTTGCGCAGGAACCGCAGAGGACTGTAAACGAGCATTCAGATGTACGCCAACACACGCGTATTCCACCGTGAACAAACCAAATAGAACAAGCAAAGGGCCGCTGCCCAATGTGGGCCCCAACATGGACCAAGATGTGGTCCCTTCGTTTGTTCCGCTGGTCGCAGCCAATGACATAGCATCGAAAATCGCTGAGGAGTTCTCCGCGGTCTGAAAGCTTTCCGGCGAAGTGAGAGAGCCATGCTCGATCGATTTCTCGTTCGGGGTATTTGCTTCTGAAACGTTCTGCTCTGGAGATCAGTTCGTTCAGTTCGATACCAAGGTGCGCATTTAATATGGGAGAGGGATTGATGGTGTTTGCATACTCAAAGTTGTACGGAGTTGGTAGCACGTGCTGTTGGCCGTCAATAATCGGTTGCTCGGAGCCAACAGAAGGAGGGGCATGTAATGGCAAAGGACTTTGCACGGGGGACCACCGCGGGCACGAAACATCTAAAGTAGGTTTGGTCAAGATCGACATGATATCCTGAATGACTCGGGGAGATGGACTTTGATCGGCGGAGTAGTCCGTTGTGGAGGGTATATCGTTAACATAGCAGAGATTTGGCAGATTCAAGGCGGGTTCTCCGTAAGAAAGTCCGATTTCGTGAGGCGATGTATTGCATATGGTATCCAGAGGGTTGACGCCGGGATGTGGCAAGTCCGATCGCCGAAGGTTATCGTACATGTTCACGTCGGGAATTAGTCCAATGATGTTCCCCGCCCCGGGATCGGTGTCGTTACTAAATCCGAGCTCTAGAGGGTTTGCAGAGTCCCCGTAGTAGTAAGTGGAGTTCTGGGCATGGTGGGTCGTATGCCGGTTCTCGCCTAGCTCGTAGGGAGCGGTAAAATTGTCCAGTGATATATCTGTTTCGTGTGTTCCGGTGGGCAAAGAGAGTCGTCGTTCGTCAGCATCAACTTGCATTTGCAGGCCAGCATCTTCAGAAGCAAGCGACGGATCGTGAAAGTGTGCGAGTTCGTCCTGGAGATAGGTAATGCCTAAACCAGCGAGCGGGGGTCGATCCAAGAAGGCATTGACCCAAGCGTTTGACTGGAAGTTATCGTAGTCGTCGTCGAGTGGACCGGACCTGAGTGGGGAAAGGAGTGTGGTGGTAGGCTGTCGCAGCGCCAGCGATGCGTGGATAGGAAAGCTGTGTGTCGGATTACGGTGGGGATCCATAGTATGGGTGGCTAGACTGTAAGCATGCGAGTGTCCGTCGGCGTGACGAGAACCGCCTGGCGGCCCTTGAGAGTGTCGTTTTCTGTATATATATACTTTATTTGTCCTTGTTGTGCAAATCCATTAACCGCTTTCCTCTTTTGGGATGTCGATACTATGTTTTTCGTCAGAGCGTCAGCCACTCGGACGCTCGTCAGACCCGTCCTCTTACTTTCAGGCGTATCTCTCGCAGCATACTACTCTTCGAAAATCCTCTCTGATCGTAAAGTTGTTCCTCCATTGAGTCCCTCCCGCTTTACACCAACCACCCTCATCGAATCAGTAGCTGTATCTTCGGATACGAAGCTTCTAACGCTCTCTGTGCCTCCGGAATTGCTCCCATACGATGCTAGTGCATTTCCACCCATATACTCCATATTCGTCAAGGACAGTGACATCCAAGTGGAGCGTCCTTACACCCCTCTTGAAGGGATCGATAAAAATGGCCACATGAAGTTTTGGATCAAAAAATATGAGCATGGCGAGGTCGGTCGTTGGCTACACTCGAGACAAGTTGGTGACCCGATCGAGATTCGTGGTCCCGTATCAACTTGGTCAAAGGCGTGGCATAATGGCGACTGGGACGAAGTTATCATGGTGCTTCTGACCCTTACCTTATCCATGAACTTACTCGACTGACTTCTTCATGTTCCCCAGATCTCCGGTGGGACAGGAATTACCCCATTTTACCAGCTTTTGCATAGTGTTTTCAAAGCGCATGATGCCACCTTCCACGCACGTTTCACGCTGCTTCATGGATCCAGATCGTTTGCGGACCTTCCTCCTCATAGCATAATGCAATCCCTCGCGAGAATCTCTCACGAATATCCGGACAGGTTTCAATTGCACCTTTTTGTCGATTCTTCGAATGATACCTCAGATGGCCAGCCTTTGGACGTACAACACGGCCGGATTGGCAAATCAGTGATCCGAGATGCATTGCGACTGACGCACAGCACCCCATGGTGGCGCAGACCTTTTGGGCAATCTTCCCCTACACCGCGGGCATCACAAAAGAGGGTCCTTGTCCTGGTTTGTGGACCAGAAGGGTGAGCATCACAGAGCTTTTCTTCGTACTGGCATGTTCTCAACAATTATGGACTAGTATGGTAAACGCAATAGCTGGACCATATGGGCGCAACTACTCTCAGGGTGAAGTAGGAGGCATACTAGGCGAGCTGGGCTTGCAGTCTCATCAGGTCTGGAAGCTCTGATAGAGTGTAAAGTTGCTCTTAGAATACGTTATTTTAGTGCTTCACCATAGCCAATCGATCGGCTGATACATCTTGTATCGTCGTTCTTGTATTGTCCAACGGACCGTTTGCATGAAATAACATTACTGGACGCTGCGAGACCGGTCACATAGTGCAAAGCTCTCGAACGACGCTGTCATCGGCGCTCGTCGTTGTTTACCTAGAACCCGACATGACAAAAGGAATGTCATATATCTCGCCTTCGAAGGTCCAACAAGCCCTTCATGATAGATTGGACCTCGAGAACGGCATCGATGGCTGAACGAACAGTATTCACTTGCACTTGGCCAGTAACAGGGGCAGCGGTGTTGACCTGAGTTGCCGTTTTGACTTCCACCTCCCACAGGGTATCCGCATGGGCAGGAATGGGAAGCGATGTCTTCGGGTCGACCTCGATGAACACGGTGAGAACAGATCCACTCGAGCAATCGGACCGGTGGTTAACTTACCTGCTCCTGCTGAAACATCTGAATAACAAGCGGCCCGCGTCGGAAGGCGTATCCGCGTTTGTATATCTGAGAGCGATGGCTATAGCGACATCATAGTATACAGATCCTGAGTGCCACTTGTCTGACAGTGGAGATGGCGGACCGAGCGTACACGTATCCGAGTGCGCTTGCAAAGCTGAGCGCATCTCCGAGGACCTCGCAGACGGCCCATGGCCGAACGGTCGCTTCAGGATGTACGCGCACGGACTCTGGCTTGAGGTATGAATAGAGGGTCCTGGCAGACGATCCGGTCTGGGCCACGCAACTCGATGAAACAGGACGTGTGCCGGGCTCACCATCCGCTTTCTTTGCCATCACCGAGCTCTTTCCTGGCCCTCAACAGGATGGGTTCATCACCCTGAGAGCCACTTTGAACGAGACCCTGGGCGCCGATTTGTTCGAATACGATCTCGCGGGTGTGCATGGGCGCGGCAG
This sequence comes from Tylopilus aff. striatulus, assembly GCA_038094335.1. Classification (NCBI taxonomy): domain Eukaryota; kingdom Fungi; phylum Basidiomycota; class Agaricomycetes; order Boletales; family Boletaceae; genus Tylopilus; species Tylopilus aff. striatulus. Next base: position 5,052 of record JBBPTY010000135.1, on the reverse strand, counting down.
ACTCGGTGTGCAGGGTGAGCCGGTTGAGGATGGGTTTGAGATCGCGAGCGAAAAACTCGCCAAAGAGCGCAACCTCGTAGTACGCCTGACTGGCGGACTGAGCGACCGCCGACGCCGACATGAACGAAACAGAGACACAACAAACAAACTCGATCACCCTCCACCCCCGAATGGACTCGTCCTCTGCTCAGCTCCTCTGTGCGCTGTGCAGCACGCCAGCTCGATACAAATGTCCCCGCTGCGCAACGCCTACCTGCTCGCTCCCCTGCTCTCGGAGGCATAAGGAAGATACCGAATGTACCGGTGAACGCGACAAAGTCCAGTATGTCCCCATGAACGCGTACAACTGGGGAACCATGATGCGGGACTACTGCTACCTCGAGGATATCGGTAGAAAAGTGGGCGACTGGGGTAACGAGATAGTTCGCGGTGGGTACACGGACAATATCGGCAAGAACAAGGCTGCACGTACGCGAAAGTCGTTGGGCAGGCGGAAGGCAACCACTGGCAAGTCAAAAAGGGACATGCTTAGGGACCATCTAGAAACATTGGGCATTGATGTCGAGTTATTGCCGACGGGCATGGAACGTAGAAATCTCAATCAGTCGACACTTGATCACAGGTAACCGCCCCTACTTTTTCATATCCGCGACGAAACTGACGCTATACGACATGAAAAAGGTCGAAACGTCCTCTGCTCACGATCGAGCTGATATTCTATCCTCCCACTACCCTTGCATCCATTTCATCCTCGCCGCCTCCACCACACATCACGCTCTCACACCGTAATACCCTATCGGCGACGCTTCTTACGTCGCTTCAGCGGCAGGTCTCCTTGGCGTTCTCAAAGTCCCAAAAGCAGAGAGAAAACACGCTAGATTGGTTACCGTCCATGGTCGCCCCGCATCCAGAAGCCTCCGAGTGTTTTGCTCCCCCGCACTGCTACATACGCGTGCATACCGAGTTCCCCCGGGTTCGGAACGCCGCGTATTACTACAAGCTGGAACCCACCCGGAGCCTCGGGGACCTCTTGCGGGGGATCTCCTTCATAGAGTTTCCGACCATTCACGTCTTCGATCCGGACGCATCATCGTTTTGCGGCACTGTCATTGATAAATCTGGCTCGATAATCCACGAGGACGACCAGGTGACGAGGGCGGTGAAGCGGAGGAAACTGGACAAGACGGTAGGCCTCAAAACGGTGTTCAGCATGGTGGGTGGGTATGGGAGCGAGAGTAGCTCTCCCTCAGAAGAAGAAACAGTCAACAAAAGTGTCACCGGGTTAGCAATCCTGGGAGGATATTCAGGCAGTGACGAGGAAGATCCACACGAGGCCGAGACAGAGGACGACCAGTCTTTGCATTCCGATGATGATATGCCTAGTGAAGGCGAGCGAATTACTATTGGTCCAGCTGAATTATCCAAGTTGAAGCAAGCACGAAACGCAGCCGATGAAGATATCTTAGATTGGGGCGACCAATGGGATATTGATGTGGAGGAGCAGATATTGAATGTCAACCCTTGTTAACAATCCACAGGCTCTCATTCGCTAGCGAGATCACCGTGGGGCATGTTCTAGTATTTCTGGAGCATTTCATACAATTGTTGTAAAAATTTAAGCAGTGCCGCAGTCGAATATCATCCACTCTCCGTGAGGCAGACAATTGCAATGTCCCTCTCAGATGTCATCCATACCCAAGTCAATCTCGACTTTCTCTCCAGGATTAAAAGCAGGAAGACCTGCAGGGAACCACATGAAACCGCGACCAACATGCGGAGAGGGCCGGACACACCTAAGTAGGGGCAACTCGCACATCTAAATGCGTCTCCCAGAAAACAGCTGCCGCAACTGCTCGTTGCCTTGGGGGCTGCCTTGGCAGCTGCAACCAGCCGCTTCTTTTCCGCATCACCAGATCCGACTTCCACGGCACCATCGGCATCCAAAAGGACAACGTTGCCTGCCTCGGCTTCTTCCGCCTCAAGCTCAGCGAGGCCACAAGTGCAGTTCTTGCACGCTTTTTTGCGTCTGGGTGCGCCTGGATCAACAGGCTCACAAGTCGGGATAGGACGAGCGCGGTCGGCGGTGGTCAACAGAGCCTCCGCGTCGATGGACGGTGTGGAAGGAGACGACAGTGCCCAGATAGCCTTCTTTGAGGATACTCGGGCAGGATCGGCCCTCTGTCTCAGAGGGACAGCACCACCAGAGAGTATACTTGGTGTGGGACTTGGTTTATATGCGACAATTCGCGAGTCTTCGCCTTGAGAGATAGTTTCCATGATGATAAACCCAGCGAGGGTAAGCTCCTGAGGAAGGTTGCAGAGATCTGGGGGAAGGTTAAGCAGGTAAAGTTTGCCAGAGGGACCAAGTCCCTTGAGAAGCTGACTGAGGAACGGCTGTATATTGGACAATAGTGAGGAATACTCTGGTGGAGTGAGCACAACGTGTATTGACGAATAAGAGGATGCAGTCAAGGTAGTAGCTTAGGCGCAAGAGTTAGTTTTGTCGCTGGTCAGAGAGAGAATATTGCTACCTCCACCGATCAGTCTGTCAAGTATTTGCTTCTCTACCATCGGGTGATTCAGGGTTGTGACGAGTGACTGATACTTCCCAGATTGTGCGGTTGCCAGCGATCCTACGACCAATACCGACCCATGATTCGCTGGCTTGGATATCGGGGGGAGAGTCGTAACGGAAACTGCAGTGGGGCTCATTGGAAGGAAGGAGTAGGAAGCAAAACCGAGGAACTGGTGAGTCAAAAGTCGGTTTGTAATCAGATAACACACTTGTTTATCTAAGCACAAATCACCCCATTTTCTAATCTAGTGTACACCGTGCCAGTGGGAACAGGAGACGAAGTGAAAAAAAAGCACTAGATACTCCAGTGCAAAAGTCCTAGCATATCGAAGAAGCCAGGACCCAAACAGTCTTGCATTCTTCTACCACTTACTACGGCATCTCCGGGTTTGGCGGGGGGTGAGGCGGCATCCCCGGCGGTGGGTGCATCCCCTCAGGGTAGGCAGGGGCCATCAGCGCACCTCGAATGCGCAACAGCATCATGCGGAACCATTCCTCATCAGCACCCGCTTTTTCCTGCTCGGCCGCTAGCTGCTGAAGATTACTCAGTTCCTTCATGAGCGTCAGGCGCCAGGAGAGGTTGCCGTTTTCGTCAGCCTCTAAGTTATCTATCGGCATGGCAGGATGCGGAGGGAAACGCAGCCCGGGTGGGGGAGGTGGCATCATAGGAAAGTTGGGATCAAAGCTAGTCAAAGGCACATCAGTCAATGGCATATATGAGGTGGACAGACATACGCAGGGGGGTAAGGTGGTGGATAAGGTGCCTGCCTGCTCGGACCGGCGTCATCTGGATGCATCTGAGGAGGTGCTTGAACAAATTGTGCGTGGGGATCAAACGCTTCGTTCGGACGGTAGTCAACGTCTTGCTCCTCCGACTGACGTCCTTTGGAACCCTTGGGTTTCTTCTTTCTTACACGATGAACGCCAGTGCGAGGGTCAACATTATCATTGACGGTCCAGTAAGAGCCCTTGCCTCGATCGGTAAGTGGGCGTGGGACTTTCTCGAAGCATGGGTTGAGAGATAGATTATGCCGGACAGAATTCTGGCGTATGCATGTTAGTTTTGTGTTGTTTAGTGGTCGTGGTCAAACAAATATGAACACAATCAAACATCAACATCGCGGTCGCGTCCTGGGCATGCGAGCATGCAATGGAGGGTACGAATCATACACGCGTTGTCAAAGGTCTAACTCACCTTCCATCCCGAAGGCGCTGTTCTAAAGTACGGGAACTGGACAGCATATCGTCAAAATCAACGAAAAAACCGATGAAATATGTAATACGTACGCGAGACTCAATCGCGTAGTAAATGTCTTCCAAGAGCAACTTTTGATTCGGTGACCCTTTGATCGCGTATCTGGAATCACGATTAGCCTGAAACTGTGCAAGTGGCACGGATGAAGGCGAAAACGTACCGAATAAGAGTCGAATAAGGATAGAAGGGTTTACTTCCGGGAGGTCCATCGCGCAAGGAATCGAGGTTGATTGGTAATCCACCCGTCAGGTCAGCCGGTTCCTGTGGATAGTAGGAGTTTGCCTGCGCGAGTTCTGCCTCGCCCGGAGGTAGCATATTTGACGGCATTACTGTTTGCTGAGCTTGTTGCGACATAGCTTCCCTTCGAGCTGTAGCCTAGATGATCCGGATGACAGGGTCACTGATGGCAGCGAGCTCGTTGACTGAAGAGTTGAAGGTGTAGGAAAGGAAACGTTGAAAGAGCTGCTGTGGCTTATGTCATGCGTGAGAAACCAGTCCGCGCACGGGCCAGCTTCACCCCCATCACGCAAGCCAACGACGTTGACGCTGTGAAATCCATCGTGGAGAACGGCGACGAACGAAGGAGAGCAAGAAGAAGAGAGTTGTTTGTTCACTTTGCTAACACACACAGCAAATTATGGAAGACATTGTAAAACAAAATCCAAACCGACCACGCTCTCCAATACACAAACAAAGCGAGGGCGGCACAACCAGATCCTCTCCATCGCTTGGGATCCCGGCAACGTCCCTACCTGCACAATAACCGGGGAGTTCTCTACGTACCTTCTACGTTTCTATCTCGACGCTTGTTCTGGATGGATTTCCAATACAAGTCGGTTAAGCGTGCATTCATGCCGGTGGACCTGAGGTTAGGTTTGCGGATCACATCAGTTCCCTGTCTAGCGATATCCAACAATTAACCCACTGGAGAAAAGGTCGTGTCGGTATTGCCGTGCGGCTTTGTATTCGACCAATCGCACAGTATCTTGGCGTCCGCTCGATGTCGACCGCTCGTATGATTATGATTATGTAATGCGGTGCCTGCGAAGAGCATGTTCGTCAAAGGCCACCACTCAAATCCACCATGTCGCTATTAGCCTGCAAGTCCTTTCCATGTTCCTCGTTGGCGTCTGCTTGGAGACGTGGCGTATCTTCCAAGGCAAAAACTCAGTTAGCCCATGACAAGAGGATGGAAGCGCTCGTCTCACTATATCACCAGTCC
>JBBPTY010000134.1:0-28007 GCA_038094335.1 Tylopilus aff. striatulus | reverse complement strand
GGATCAGCGTCACTAAGAAAGTAACGAGACAGCGACTCACATGCGTAGGCTCGAAAGGTTGGAAGTGATGCCCAGGTAGGTCCCAAACCGGAATTGGCCCACTACCGATCAGGGTTTCCCAAGGACCGACGATTCGCCCTCGCACGGCGTCGTCGCGCTCTCGGAACCATGCAGCGACGTCCTCAACACCTTCCGGACGAAAACCCGCCGTGCAACACAAAAATGCAAGCGAGACGTCCACGTCGTGTGTTTTGGGAACATACCCGCTTAGCAGCACTGTGTTCTGTTTGAACTGGCCTTGGATCAGCTTTGCCATGGGGGAGTGGACTGGGTGAGCTTGATCCCGCAGGAGGCGCTCAATGAAAGCGTCGGACAGCAGCGGTGGTGCAGCCGGTGAGGGTGAATCGATCAGTATGACTCCTTTCACCCCGACCTCACGCGAAACGAGAACTCGGGCGATTTCGAAAGCGACAACGCCTCCAAATGACCAACCTACAGAAAGAATGCGTTCCGTTAGATAGGCGTATTGCATGAAAGTTAGTGAAATATTAACCCCCGAGTATCAAGTCGTGACCGTTGGCGTGTTCCGCAATTTTCTCTGCATACGCCTGAGCCATATCCTCGAGTGTTGTCCAGGGTTCATCAGAGAAGAATCGGGGATTACATAGTCCCCATACGTTGCGGTGCAAAGGCAAAAGACGCGCGTAGTGACTGACGACCCCGCTTCCATCATGCACGAGGTATAGCGGAGCAAGGAAACTTTCGGGAGACTGCTGCAGCGACACTAGTGCCTCATTTGACGGGAGGATGTGACACATAGATGGCCCACTGTTATCGATCTTATCGAGGGCAGCCACGTCGTTTGAATCGTCCGCAAGAAAGTCGGACAGAGCCGAGAGCGTAGAACACTTTGTGAAGATGTTGTATGGGATAGGTTTGTTGAGTGCTACTCTCAACGCTTGCTGCGCCTCGATGGATCCCAACGAGTCAAGACCGAGAGACTCGAAATCAGCGTCGTCCTTGATCTCCACGCTGTCCGTAATCCCTAGCACCTCTGCCATGATGTTACGAATTCGTTCCCGGTACATGCCATCGCCCTCCGAGACCAACGTTTGCGGCGAGGGTGGTCCACTGCAACCAGATTCCTCCGCATCACCGATGTCACCAGGACCGCTGCCGCAGAACATGGTATTTAAAGTGTTGGATCGAGAGCGGCCAAAGATGACGCTCCGCGGTGAGGAGGGGGTAACGATCGAATTGGAGTCGGTGCGTGTCCGACTTCGAATTCCTCCTTGATCCGCGGCGATCGCCAGGCCGCGATGAAGGCTCGTCAACCGGACCCGACGGAACTGTGCGCCTTGAAGGTGCGCTACCACGACCGGTGTCTCACATGGCCGGACAGCAACGATATCAGCAGTGACAAAATCGCGGGATAAGATCCAATTGATGGAGCAGTAGATGGTGTAGAGCTGTTTATCGTCGACGAGGTCGCGAAGTATTCTGAGCATGCCAATGCCGTTGCATATGTACGCGTCGGAGACGTCGCCCTGAAAGTTGACCATGAATCCTGCGACATGAAGCATCGTATCGAGAAAGACGGGTTGTGGACCAAGGGAACTGGACAGGACGATGCTTGCGACGCCTGTGGCCCCATCTCCGCTCACAGCGAGTGACTGGATCGTATGGTAGTCTTTTGTGTACTCCACGACTCGAGGAAAGACAACCTCATACGCGGAATGAGTACTGAACACCTCTGGTTTCTGATCCCCAGATGAAAGTTGTTCCGCACGCCGAGTGACGTTGGGGAGTTCGAGCGCGAGATTTGACGTAGCCTCTCGGATGGAACTAAAGCGTAGATCTCCATGCACGTGGACGTGTTCTTCTCGCGAGGATTCCAACCTTGAAGTGATACTAAACGATCCTTTGCCGTCTCCGTGCACAGTAACGTGCGTACGAATGATAAGGCGGACCTCCGCTCGAAGTACGAGGGGACGAGAAAACTGCACAGAGCGCAAAACGGGCATCGATCTTCCAAAATCCAATGCCATGTAGCGTTGCGCAACGACAGCCCCTGCAAGTACCTGTTCCAGGTATACCGACGCGGGGCATAACGCGTAACCACCGACTTTGTGTGCTTCCATGTAGCCCGCCAAAACGTCGATAGGGGTTTCAAAGATCGCTGCGTTACCGTTCTGCCGGGAGGGGTATTGAGACCAGGAAGTCAACATCGGGTGGTCGGGCGTATGACACTGGTGCATCAGTTCGGCTGCCGTGTGGGCACTATGTTTGTTATAAGGGATCCAGAACTTCTGTGAGTCAAATGGATACGATGGTAAATCGACGCAGGAGCAAGCAGCGCGTTCGTCGAACACCCGGCGCCAATCCACAGGGACGCCAGTTTGGTATAGTCGGGCTAGGCTGCTCGTGAGAGTGTCCCACGACGGAGTCTCCTTGAGCATCGATGGAAGACAGATCGCCTGTCTGGACGGCGACAGCGTCGACTCGACCATGGGCAAACAGATTGCGTGCGGCCCAACGTCAATCCACGCATCGATTTGGGACCCATCAACGTATTGTTCGAGTTCCCGCAGTCCCTGGGCAAACAGAACGGGCTGGCGACAGTGCTTGGCGAAGTAGTCGGCTTGGAACGTCGCGCCATCACCCACAGGGATGACAGTACCATATACATTGGATGCAATGGGGATGGTGGGAGGATGGAGTGGGAGTGTTGCCACATGGTCCTTGAGATCGTCCAGAATGGGATCCATCGCAGAGGAGTGGAATCCAAGCGGAATTTGAAGAACGACTGTCTTGGAGCTGAAAGTGGATGTCAGATAGCTCGCGAGCAGTCTTAGTTCTTCGACGGGCCCTGAGACTACGCAAGAAGACTCTGTGTTCACGCAGGCAACCGACGTATTCGAAAACGGCGCATTGGCTGTGAGAACCTCTTGCACTTGCGCATATGGGAGGCTAATGGAAATCATCCCTGTTTTACCAATGGCGCACGCGAGAGACATCAAGCGTGCCCTCTTTGCCACAATGGAGAGCGCGGTCTCAATTGTTAGGACACCTGCTGTCACCATTGCGGCATATTCTCCAAGGCTGAAACCATCACTCAGCATCGACTGTAATAGGTAAAAAGATAACCTACCTCTGCCCAATGACGCCAGCAGGAACTACTCCCCAATGCTTCCATAGCGCCACGAGAGCAAACTCGACAGCAAGGATAGCACACTGATAAGCCTCGAACTCATCGTCTTGCGCCAAGACGGAGTCAGAGTTGACTGGCGAAATGAGGGGAATTATACCAGGATAGCCGAGAGAGAGGAGACAACGTTGGCACAGATCAATACAGCCTTTGAAGACAGGTGACGTGGCATAGAGGGAACCACCCATGTTGAGATACTGGCTTCCCTGGCCAGAGAAAACGAAGACTACCTGACCACCATGCGACTCGATGTGGGTGACGGACGCGGTGTCAAGAGCGCGAATAAGTTGACTCGTGTCTTTTGCAGTAACCGCCAATCGAAAGGGATAGAGCTGACGGCGAGCAGTGGCTGTGTAAGCAACATCGGAAAGCATGTCATGGTTTCGCTCGTCACCCAACCAGTCAACATATCGTAACCGGAGATTTTCGAGCGATACGGCCGACTTGGCAGAAATCCCGAACACGAACGATGAACTGCTAGAAAGACGGTTTGGTGCAATGTACTCTTCAAGTAACAACGTCCCATTTGAACCAGCTGCGCCAAAGTTATTGAGTACAGCGACGCGGGGAGTGTCTCCGGCAGCCCAAGGAGTTGAAACAGTGTTGATAGCTGTATTGTCAGCCTCCAACGGAGCGATAAGAGGATGGAGCGTCTTCACGGAGATCTGGGCGGGTACGACATTATGCCGTAACATCAACAAAAGCTTGCAGAGCCCTACAGCTCCAGAGGCTGCCTCAAGATGGCCTATGTTAGCCTTGATTGAGGTGATACGGAGAGGATTGTTTCGCGATCGTCCTTGAGAAAGAATGGAACGGATGCTCGAGAGCTCGCATGAGTCTCCTGCTTCAGTACCGGTGCCGTGTGCCTCGACGATGCTGACACGAGTAGAGGGTATTCCAGAATTCTCCAAGAGCGTCTTGAGGAGATCGGCTTGCGTAGGGCTATGCGGGCGCGTGATTGAAGGTGCCAGACCACTCTGGTTGACTTCGATGCCACGAATAATACCCAAAATGTTGTCGTTCTCCGCAAGAGCGTCACTCATTCGCTTGAGGACGAAGAGGCAACAGCCCTCTCCTCTGGAATAACCGTCGGCGGACGCATCGAAGCTTTTGCACTGACCCGAGGTGCCCAAAAAGTGACCACGTTCCAGGCCAAGGAACATCTATACAACGCCGTTACTTTCGTAACACGAATGACGTGTAATTGTACGTACGTTCGGACTGGTCATGATGTTAACGCCACCGGCGAGGGCTGCGTTACAATCTCTGATCATCAATGCTCTGCATGCTTGATGGATCGCTACGATAGAAGACGAACACGCAGTGTCCACCACGACCGAAGGGCCGCCGAATTCCATGGCATACGATATGCGGCCGCTCAAGAATGCCCGCAACGTACCTGAAGGTAACGTTATCAACTCTGCCCAATCAGGCGTGAAGTAGACGACCAACCGGTGCTGTAATGTATGTCGATGTTCTCTGCGAGATTTTCAGCATAGTCTTGTGTCGCAGCTCCGATATAGCAGCCGAAGGTGGCGCGACGAAAACTGGGAGTCGCGTCAGGGACATATCCAGCGTTCTCAAGTGCTTCGTAAGCCGTGTGCAGTAGAATACGTTGTTGAGGGTCCATACTCCTCGCTTCCCGTGGAGAGATCTTGAAGAATTTGTGATCGAAATCTGCAAAATCAGCCAAGAAGTTGCCAGTTTGAACCTTGATCTCGCAAGGGGACGACTCGACATCGGTCGCAAAGTGACACGGGAGGCGGAAACGATCATCTGGGATCTACATAAACTTGTGAGTTATCCGGGGGCATACACTTGCAATGCCAACCTTTGATACGGTATTTACGCCTGCTGACAAGATCTCCCATAGCTGAGTGGTGTTCACAGCACCGGGTGTATGGGCTGCCATACCAATGATCGCGATAGGCTCTTGCTTCGGAGGTATGGAAAAGGTGCTTCCATGCGCATCCGAAGTCGCGTCGATGCAGTGCAGAACGCATTCGGGTACAGCTCTCTGCAAAGCTCGAAGAATGCTGGATCCGGGACCGATATTGATAACCTCGAGTCCCACGTTGCGTGGAATGACGGACGCCACCTTCTGCGCAACAAGATCCCAATTGACAGGATAAACAAGCACCATGTCGATGACTAGGTGAAGGAGGGAAGGGTAAGCAAAACTGGGTCGAACGGTATCTCCAGCGATCGTGGATCTCAGGGCGCAATGGAGATGCTGGTAATCCGGAAATTGGATGTTCCGTTCCTGGATGTCCGCCAGGATCTGGCCTCGAGTCTCCGAGAGATGCAGGTCCGAGTGATAGAGTGCATCGACCGTCGTGGGATGTACAGTGCAATGCCGAGACACGAACGTCGAAAACCTGACCAACACGTCCGGTCGACCCGAAACAGTCACATTCTTCTCATCAAGAACTGCTGTCACGCGTAGCGATGGAACCCGACAATGCTGAGACGAGTTGAATTAGCGACAAAGAGAATGGTTGTAACTCTAAGCCGACCTTTTGCTCGAACCGGGCAATCTGCAGTTCGACATCGGATTTTGTGAGACCGAGACACGCCACGCTCCAGGGTAGAGCAGGGTCCACAGGCTTCCCTTTAAGTGATTTCCTCGTAAACTGTAGGACACGGAAGGATATATAGAACACTGAGCGAAATACGTGGACCGCAGTGGTGATATAAGAGAGTGGATTGGAGGATGCAGCGACAACGCAAGCAGGGAATATTCCAGATGATAGACCGAGGATCCCGGTAGAGTGGTTGATGTTGTTTTGGAGAAGACCAAGAAAAGAGAGAGAAGTCGATTGAACATAGGCCAGATAACGTAGCGTTTGTATGAGGAAAAGAGAAATTCCAGAGAGAATGTGGTTCTGACGGTATTTAGGGTCGGGTATGAGCAAGCGAACGGGAAGGTCGAAGTCGGAGGGACATATGCCAGCCTGGTCACGCTCCTCTGGCGATAACGCTCCAAGTTCTGCAAGGAAGGCATCGAGGCATGAAGAGAGGAGAAGAGAACCTGTAGGGGGAGTGGCGTCGCGAACAGCCTGGTCTGCAGCATTCCTTAGGCTTGTCCTAGTCGTCCCCTGTCCTGCAAATACTGGAAGGACGACCGTGGCGATGTCCAAAGCAGGCACCTTGCTGCTCGCGGGAGATTATCAGGAGTCAGACCTCGTCGGGAATAAATACATACCTTGTGACGGTATCAAGGGTCAAGGATCGCATGAGGGATCGGGTGGGGATGACGGAAGCGGCGAGGGTCACCTTTAACTTATAGTTGACACAACCCCGAGGAAAGCGAGCGACTTTCTACTTCTCGTGTCTTCTGCCACTTCGACTGGACGACTACTCCAGTCTCCTGTTGTTACATAACTTCCAAAGATAAAGTTACTATTACACTTGTGCCGAGCTTCCTATGAAACATCAATGTTCCTCACGGCCCGAGTTGACGGCACCACTCTCACGCAAGCCACCTCCGTGGCGCGGTGACGGGGGTGCATCCACAGCTAGATACGGGAGCTGAATACAGATAGGTAACGCATGACTGAAGTACACACCTCGATGATCCGTCGGCGACGCCCGACCAAGAGAGTACTACAGCAAAGCAGGCGGGGATGGCTGGCCATTCGCCCAATGGTTTTCCTAATACTCCATACATTGCAAAGATGGATTAGAAGTCGCAGCGGCCGGCCATCGACAAAACGTCAGAAATTTTCTCAGAAGACCAGGCCACGGGATTCCTGGAAGTCTGATCGCCTTGCCAATGTTTGCACCCGAAATTCCGTAGCGGCCGCGTTGTGGTTCGCTGATTGAGAAAGTGGGGTATGCTACAATTACGCAGGCAATCGAGTCGTATCTATTGCCCGGTGGCGGATGTTCAGACTTCTGGTGCTTTCAAGTTGCCGTTCACCGCTGAGGAGGCACCCGACGTCAGCTCGTAGGAAGGACTGGTAAGACGACAACACTTCTATTCTTCGTAAATGGGACGTCGAACCATTGAAAGTGCTAGAAAGACGTGCAGCGCTCGATTTTGCGAGAGGCAATGTCAGTTGCCTGGTCGGAAATTCTCCGTCCAAGCCCTGCGAAATTTCGACATCACGGACCCCGAGCTACGCGATGAAGTAAGCATCCCCGGGGAGCGGTCCGACTCATGCACAAGAGCAAGTCGCTTTTCGTTTATAAACGACGGTGAGTGAGACAGCCAAGGTATTGCCTCATTATTACAATGACACATGCTTACCCTAGCCGCCAGCGGCGGGATCGAACGAACATAGTAGCACAGGGTGTGACTACTGACTAGCACATTTGCCCACTCGGAGACGAGACATTCGACATTTGCACCTTTGCCTGATAAATTCATGTCTTGGACCACGCAAGTAATGCTTCCAGAAGGACCGCGTCCGATTGAAGCTGGTCTCGATGCAGCTTGGCTTGATCTGCTCCCAGTCAGATCGGGGTGACGTAATCCCTCGGCATCTCATCATGGGATGCAATCAGCTCGTGCGCGCAGCCTGAGGTAAGTTGAGAGTACGGTGGCAACGCCTGACTGAGTAGCAAGAACCCCCATCGAGTCAGTCAGCCATCAAACTTGAATACTACTGACGGATGGACAAGCGCAGTGGAATGGAAGGGAATTCAAGAATTCAATTCGGCCGAATCGGTCGGGAGATCTTGAGGCTGGCCGAACAAAGGTACCGCCGATCACGGGCTATCTCGTAAAGCCTAATCAGCTGAGACTGCAACGTCAACTTTCAGTCGTATGGACGCCCCGGGCCAAGGCTGAGCGCTGAGCGCTGCTCCGCGTACGAGATTTGAAACTGTATGGGCCCGAAGCTTTGAAAAAGAACGCACAACTTACCTTGGACCCAGGGAAGCGGGAACGAACCTTTATCGGGCCTACATCTACGCTTCTGACGACACTGCTATCTAATTACTTAATTAATCGTTGACGATCATGAGGTGGGATTCACAGGACAGTGTGAGTGGCATGCTCATGGACATCCAACGACGGCGATAATACAACAGATATCACCCTCGTGAGCAATAAGAGCACAGTTCGCCTCGCCCTCTTGCTGCGGTACCATAAGGAGAATTGGCGACTTCTTGGCAGTGACACATCGTCGACCCAGAGGGTAGCGAACTGGGGATGAGCCGAGCATCGGCTGACATTACGCACACTTTTCGGAACTGGGATGCAGCCTTGCCTGTCACACCTAGTGTCGCTCCAGCCCTTTGCGCCGATTTGGATCCAGAACCTGTAGCGGAAACATCCAAGTACGTCGCAACCTCCTTGTTGTTGGCTGATGCTAACGATCTTGACAGACTGGGTCCGGAGGTAATTTGTGAGCGTATCCACTGAGAACATGAGGCTCGGCGAAACTTGTCCGGTGAGTCCTGCTTCGTTGGCACTCTATGTAAACACGGTTTATAACTGTCTTAGGTGTATGCCAACTCTTTCCGCTTTTCTTTTACTGCGAACATGGCTTACTCTTGTCTTCAATCCCGCTGTCTCATGAAGTGCTCGCCAGACTTTACGACCATCATGACCGAACGCCCTGAACACAACACTGTGATTCCTATGCCGAAGGAGGAATCCGTCGAAGATCCGGCCTCTCTCCATGCGCGACTCTTACCAAAGAGCCAGCGAATTTTTGAACGTTTGGTCGCTCTTCTACCCTCCCACCTCGGGCCACATCCCGTGTCCCGTGTCTTTTCATTCAAACCTGCACTCCTTTACTCCATTTGCAACATATTCTACCCAGAAAGCCCTCCCGAGAAAGATGATCCGCCCATCCTACCTTTGGTGCTGAGCAAGCTACGAGACTGGAGACTACTCGACCCAGACCATCGATACAGTTCCGCAGGTATCCATAACCTCGCTCTCAACTTGTCTGAAATTGTCAACGAGGCGGAGGACGCCTTGTCCATCTTCGATCCCCGTCATCACCCTTTCCAAGCTCGCCTCAGGATGAAGTGGGTTGGCCCTGATTCACCAAGCGAGACGAACGCTCGAAATTCGCCCCTACAAACCTATCCACCCCCTTGTACGAACACCCGCGATGTGCCGTACGAGTGCGCCCGCGCATTCCCAGATCCATATGTATGCCGTCTTGAGGTTGGATATGAATCATGCCCATCAATCAGGTTAGGCACCCCGGACTCCGAGAACACTGGTAGCTCTGTCGTGTCTACACGACACCGTTCCGGGTCTGGGTTCCGTAGTGGCTGCTCAGCATGCCATCAGCTTCGGTCCCGTGACTCTTTTCCAAGTCCTAGTCGACACGATGTACCCGTTCCCTTCAGCGACGTCAACCGCTTCGGTATGAACAACAATCCTAACATCCCAACCTCACCTAGACGTCCGAAGCGCAACCCCCAACATGCCACGCCGAGGAAGACGAAACGAAGTAGACTCGAGCTCCTGAAGTCCGTGTCCTGTGGCGCCCATGTCGACGAAAATGAACCACACGTTCCTAAACCGATGGGCATCAAACAGGGCACCGGCATCTTGTTCCCGCGCCAGCGTGTGCATACTCCTCGTAAATCGAACATTTGTTCGTCGCGGGATCCATTCTTCCCCATCTCCGCTTCTTTCCAACAGCGCCCGGAGCCAAATCAAGCCCGCCAAGGTGATAAGCACGCTGTCAGTCATCGTGTTGCTTCTGTTGATCTTGGGTCGTCCATGGCAAACCTTGGTCCGAGCCGTGCTTCTCCGAACGATCTTCGTCCGCACGCGCCCACCCGCACAGCGAGTTTTTCGCCGGACGATTCTCATAGGACCGGAGGCGTCCGGGTCGGCTCTTTGCTCCGGAAATCGTCCTCGAACGCGGCGGGCTCCCGACCACACGATCGACTTCCATCCTGGAGTCACACCCGTCCTCGTGCGACGACGACGACCTCTGTGACACACCCAAGGCCGGCTCCCGCGAAAGAGCGCCTTGCGAACCCACACATGCGGCCTTCTGGTACTCGGTCACTGCCGTCAAGTACCTCGATACCACGAAGCGTCCAGAGCGGTATGAATATGGAACGCCACGATCGCTATGCGGCCTCCTCTCGGACACCCAAGCAGACGTTGAGCAGTGGCGTTCCACTTGCTGCCCGACCCCCGACGTCGAGTCACGCGCGAAGATGGCAGATCTAACGCAACCACTCAGGGCTGCTTTCTCGTGGCTCTGTTGATTGATAAGCTTCTTCTCTGGACACCTTGTATCTGGCTTTCGTCCCCGTTGTTGCATACACCACCTGTTGGGCGCTTTTCCGCTTTCTTGTCTCGACCTCTGAACGACGCCTATGACGAGTTACGCTTTCACGTTATATTTTGTCTCTCCGAGTCTCATTTTAGACGGGTGACTCGGCCATATTCTAGCTTCCTTGACGACGACCATACGATACGATGCGTTTTCCTAGTTTTTTGCCTTGTTCTGCACAATAAATATATTTTTTTCGATTTCCGTCTTTTCTTGATCCAAGTTTACATCGCCGAGGAGTCGTGCAATGTGAACGATTCCACATACTAGTACTAAGCAATCCCAATGATCATGCCTCCCCAGTTCAGCGAAACGTCTATAGGAGGCTCACAAAGACACGCAAACGACCAACGCACCTTCAGGCTTGGTGCCTGCGCTGTCAGCAGGCGGATGTCCCCAGCCGGTGTCTTCTGTGCGCCGCGCCGCGTGCTGGCGTCGTGGACGAGACGCTCTCACTGACACACGCGCAGGCTCGATTCACCAGCCGGTCAACCTCTATAGTAGTGTCCCTTTCCCAGGCGTGCCATCCTTTTTCGTACATCGCAGGACGAAAATAGAGGCATATCGTCGATCATGCGATAGTCATCTTCGTGGGAGACAGTGCGTGATGTGCAATTAGTGCATCCTCGCGTTTCCATTCACTCGCTTTCTTTTTTGATCCTGGACGATGGTGATTGCTTCCGGCCCCCACCGCGGGTGAGCGAGATGCGGTATCATCGAACGTCGGGGTGTTTGGGAAAGCGACGCGCGATGCTTCAGCAAGTTGCAACTAGGGACATCAGTATAATTCACTTGGTGGGCGCCGAACTTGGGCCGGGAGTGTATCCCGCGATCTATGCTCGCTCTACTCTAGGGCGACGCGATATCTATACAACAGTTACAGGGATGTCACGACTAGAAAGGCTTTCAATGCTCTGTTTCCTCCCAGGTTCTCCCAACAGTCTTGATCAAGTCAGCCTCGGTGATCTGTTTCCCGGTTGTAAAGTACCCAGCGGCAATCTTGGCGTCGATCTCGACCCTCGAGTCAGGTGGAATAAGATGCTCTATTACGAGAAATGAAGCCCCACAGGCGGTTGCAGGAGGCGTCATGTCACATACCAGGAAGATCGTACCGCTTCGTGATCGGAATGCCAGATTGAACGATCGCATTGTATTTCCTGTATATCATGTGAGAACAAGACATCAGCTGCGAGATGGAGATGGCTTACATATCACTCATCGACACCATGTTATCGATTTTCTTGATACCCAACCAGTGCAAGACGTCTGGCATCAATCCTTGGAAACGCATATCCTTGACTCCAGCAATGAGTTCAGTAGACTTGAAGTATTTGTCTGCCGAGTCACCACCACGCTTTCGGAGGTTATATACCAAGTACCTGATAGGTGAATTAGTCGTAGATGAGAGGTGATTTGTGTAGTGAAATACTTGGTGACTTCGCCAAGAGCTCGACCTTCCTTGCGGAAATAGACAACAACACCAACACCGCCTCGCTGAGCACAACGGATGCACTCCTCGATGGCGAATATGAGGTAGGGCTTGCATGTACAAATGTCGGATCCAAAGACATCAGACCCATTACCTGCGATCATGGTATGGGTAAACTGGACCTATACAGCAGTCGCGTGAGGATGTCCTACATTCATCATGCACACGGAGCGTGAGTTCCTTGGAGTCATCTGACATGTATTCGGGAGGTCCAACTGCTCCAGGATTAGCTGCTGCATACGCACTCGTTGCAAATACCCACAGATGTACACTGTTAAGTTGCCAATCGGGGGAAGGAACACTTTGATATCAGGACGAGTGATTAGTTCAGGGTACATTCCTCCCGTGTCCTCGAAAAGTGCTCGACGGAGTAAGGTTTCTGACCTGTAAATCGTCGATATATACGAACGAGTACATAAAAGTTCTGACTCACATTCCGAAACGTTCTGCGACCCCAGGCAGATACCAAACTGGCTCGACGGCAGCCTTGCTTGTATTGATCTCTACTCCGGGATCAGCATCACTCACTGAACCATCTGCATTCTTGAGGGGCATTGTTCGAAGGACCACACGTCCGTCGACCTTGAGATCGCCTTTCTTGGCGGACTCATCAAGCTCGCTCAATTTGATGTGAGCTTTTGTCACTGCGATACTTGGACGAACGTCCAAGCCCAACTCGTCGATTTCTCTCTTGAAGACTTGAGGGACGAGATGCCCCCATGGATCAAACGAGACGATCTTCATGGGGTCGTACCACGACGATTGCGGAGGAATCGGAACGGGGGGCTCAGTCTTGGAGTAGTCTGGTTTGTGGGACGGGTTGAGCGTGCCCATTGCAATGGAAAGAGCTCGATAGATCGAGTAAGAACCAGAGTGTGCGCCAATAGCATTACGCTGTTTAATTGACGTCGGGAGGCGCGAGCAGACAACAGGTCCACGGACAGCAGGATTGGAAGCACCCCATTGGAGGGGATAGGGCTTGATGCCATGCTGGTCAGGGTAGGCTACAGTGAAAAGAATGTCGTAAGTCTGACGTCACGCAAACAAAACCGGTCAAAGGCTATGCGCATTGTTACACGAACGCATGCGATTCGATCCGAATACCCTACTCGGGTTACACCGAGGCGCGGGACGGAACATGGATCGCACAACCCCGCTAATATCACCGAGCAGAGAGGTACCCACTTGCTAGAATGACCCGACCAGGGTAAAGGGCCTTCTCGCGCTCCTTGTCTGGTGGATGATCCGGGGGCGTGCTTATGGGATGGATAGAGGATGTGAGTTGAGCTTTAGATAGTGATGTTGATGGTGATAGGAGCAAGCTGCAAGACGACGGCGAGCCTACGTGGTCTGGGCCGTTGCGCCCAGGAATAGGGATGCCATTGGGTGACTGAGGTGCAGGCGATGTGGTCAACAGCGCATCGAGCTTTCACACCAAGCCGACGTGAAATCAGTGAGGAACTTAACATAAGACCTCGGAGAAAAACAGCCGGCATTACCTTTGCCTGCAGCGTTTGTTGAGAGACCTGAAGCGAGTTAAGTTGCGAAAGGATCTGGGCAAGAATGGCGTCGTCAGTCCTAGTAGACATGGGTTGGGGACAGATGATGATGGGAAGATGATAAGGGTTGCGGTGTGTGTTATGGGCACGGCATTGACAACAGCCGAGCAACAAGTGACGCTCTTCATTTCGGGTCATCCAATGATGAGATGCATAACAAAAGAGAGCGTAGCAGACAGCGATATATGTGAAAGCGACATGATATGTGAGCATGAAGGACTATAAAGGAGAGTGCGACATCGTTGAATATGAAAACGAAACAATACAAAGTTGAGTCCAATTGATTTATTCAGTAATCTTCCTCTTGGTCAAAAAGAGACCTCGGGTCAAAACTTTCTGCTAGTCCTTCCCTCATCTCTTCAATCATGTGCATCAATGCATCTCGATGTTCGAGGGGATTGCGATGACGAGTTTGCGAAGCTTTGTATCCAGCGCACGAGACAGACCGATCGAGAGTCTTGGATAATTTCGGCAGGACCAGAGGGGGAGTGTCCACTTGACGGGACGATGGTAGCGATTCCTTCCGGATAGGTGGAACGATGCCACTGGGGTCCACGACGTGACCAAATACCATCTCTGGCTCCTTGTTCTTGCGGGATCGACCAATCTGCAGTAGCGAGGTCTTCCTGGTGGTGCTCCGGAGGTTATCAACGGTGGGAACACGCCTGAGGGTACAGGCAGGAACGGGGTCTGGTAAGGGAATCGCGTTGAGACTAATTTGTTCGTTGACCTTTTGGGTGGGGCGAAGGCGCGACGACTGGGTTGGAAGTCCCTCCCATCTTTGTCGACTATCGTTCCTTGCGACAAGCGGCTCGCCTTTACTGGCCTTCCTAGTAAGGACCTTGCCCGCGACCTGAGAAAGAGTTGGAAACCCGGGCATGGTCTGTTCCTGCGTTGGCCCAGGTGTGAAGAAATTAGCCTGTTGCGGTCGAGGGAGCGGGACGGGCGCGTTCAGATGACCCCATCGCTCAGAAGGACCGGGGCGTAGGTGGAGAGCAGACGACATGCGACGGGGTTGGCGTTGCAAGACACCATTCTCTTTGTTGACGCCACGCACGGCGTTGCGATAATGGCTATCGGGGTTACCGAGCGACCGAAGGGAGTCGAGACGTGCGCATGAGATAGAACAGAACCAGAAATCGTGGAATTCAACCGTCCTTTCACCACAGAAACAGAACTCTGGGGGGGAGTCCAAAGTAGGAGGAAGGCCGAGAACATTGATGTTCGTGTCCATGTTGTGTATAGAAATCCAATCGTGTACGAGTAGGTCCAGCCAGAGGAGAAACAGGCGACGAGTGTTTAGGGCGTTGCGACAGGGTGTAGGGAAGCAAAGGAGCCCACTGGGGCTTATTTATCATGTCTCCTACCATCGCCTTGATGTGGTGTGGACAACCAAAGGGCCTTTTCGTCGAGGAGAACAAAGGGATCAACTCACTTTTTGGGAAGAATGCACCAAAGGGTCCACCCACACTGTCAGAAAGGTGGCTATTGAACTGCTCCGGCACCACTCGCAGAGGTACACATAGGACAAAAAGGGACATAGCACGAAAGTGGACATTGTGCACTGGTAGCTTGGACCCCCAATTATGATTTGAAATTGGGAGTCAATGGTCAATCAACAGTTTCCTGCCTGCCAATTCGTGACATTTAGTGAGCATCTCACCTTGGTTGACAAACCTGGGGTCGTGTTAGCGAGACAATCACTACGAGGATTAAGACCTAATTAAACATCAAATTACCAATATTGAGGTTTGAAAAACATTGACTGAGTCTGACGAGAAGTGTCTGATACCACGCAAAGGCCTGTTCCTGGAATCAGTAGGAACAAGGAAGACGATGAGTTGGCCTAGGTGACAACGACTCGAGGCCTTGCGAATGAAAACAGCAACCGCACCTGGGGATAGGCTGCGGACGTGACTGCGATGCAAAAACATAGCACCTCGACATCCCTCTGAGCGGCAATGTGTGACTTACTTTTTTGGGCAAAGCAGAGAAGAAGAAAAAACCCCATACTGTACACGTGGCGCGATCTACCAGATGAGTAGGTCCAATGCATGATGCATGACGCTTCGGCCTAGAAGTTCTACAGTTCCTGACACTTTGAACTTATCGATCTGTGGAGGAACACCACTGGGATATGGTATGAATGAGCTAAATGAGAGGAACTAAGTTTTTCATAACAAGGATATTTGAGAAGCTGGGGAAGCAGCAGGCACAGGGCACGGGTGCCCTTTGTACCTAGTTCTGTATTGTCCTACATAGGTAATGCATCTCAACAGAACAGAAGTTGACTCGAAAAAAAAAACTTGAAGTTCCGTCCTGACTGACTTGGAGCCTGAGACGCGGATTAGCCTATCACATTTACGGAAGTTTGTTCCCGCCGTCTTTCCCGCATCGACCACTAGGTTCTGCTCCAAATGCGCAAACAACTTGATCCTCGAATACCGACCCTTATCACCAATAATGTCAAGAAGAGTCATAGATCCTTCATTGTTCTGGTCGGGGACAAGGGCAGGGACCAGGTGCGTAAAATCCAGTACGAAAAGCAATGTGATTGTTGACTCGCAGCTATCAGATTGTAAACCTCCACTACTTGCTCTCCCAAGCTCGGGTTTCAGCGCGACCATCAGTGCTATGGTGCTATAAGAAAGATCTTGGTTTCACAACGTGCGTGACATCTTGGACAATCTCGGAAACAGCATCGATGAATTGGGCTCACCAGACACCGCAAAAAACGAGAAGCCAAAATAAAACGCGACATAAAACGTGGTCTTCGGGAACCAAACGAACAAAATCCTTTCGAAATTTTCGTCACTGTCACCGATATCCGGTATACCTACTATAAGGAGTCGCACAAGATTCTCGGAAACACTTACGGGATGTGTGTTTTGCAGGATTTCGAGGCCATCACGCCCAACCTGCTCGCACGAACCATGGAAACGGTGGAGGGAGGCGGACTCATAGTGTTATTACTCAAGACCATGACGTCACTCAGGCAGCTGTATACGATGACTATGGTGCGTGTTCTCGCCAAAATTGGTGAGTGGACTTCATCGCCATGCAGGATGTTCATGCCAGATACCGAACTTCGTCTCACGATGCCGTGGTTGCACGATTCAACGAGCGTTTCATTCTATCCTTGGGGTCCTGCGCCGATTGCTTGGTTCTGGACGATGAGCTTAACGTACTGCCGATCTCCAAGGGGAAGGACATCACGCCCATTGACGAAGGATATGGCAAAGGCATGGTCGATGCAGAGCTCAAGGACCTCAAGGAAAATTTATCCGATACAAAGCCTGTTGGCGACCTTGTCAAGCTCGCGAAAACTGTCGACCAAGCGCAGGCCTTGCTTACTTTTGTGGAAGCAATCTCAGAAAAGACTCTGGCATCCACCGTAACATTGACAGCTGCTCGTGGACGTGGGAAATCCGCAGCGTTAGGGCTCGCCATCTCGGCCGCGTTGGTGAATGGATATTCGAACATCTTTGTGACGAGTCCTAGCCCTGAGAACTTGAAGACATTGTTCGAATTCGTCTTCAAAGGCCTGGACGCATTAGGATATGAAGAGCACCTCGACTATGATATACTGCAAAGCACGAACCCTGATTTCAACAAAGCCATCGTAAGGGTCAACATCTTCCGTCAACACCGCCAAACTGTCCAGGTTGGTTAGGCCCACATACCAAACCTCTCTTATCCTTATATTTTTATAGTACATCCAACCTGAGGATGCCCATGTTTTAGGACAGGCTGAACTGGTCATAGTCGATGAAGCTGCAGCTATCCCTCTTCCTCTTGTACGCAATCTTCTCGGGCCATATCTGGTATTCATGGCATCTACGATCAATGGATATGAAGGAACCGGTCGATCCCTTTCTCTCAAGCTCATACAACAGCTACGGGAGAGCACTCGCCCCTCCCTCACCAATGATACTATCACAGTAAACTCGTCCGTTGCAACAACTTCTACATCCAAAAAGTCGGTCGATGGCCAGTCCAATGCCCCCAAAACGCGCTCACTGCGCGAAATCAAGCTCGAAACACCCATTCGTTATGGTGCCGGAGACAAAATCGAAAAATGGTTGAACAATCTTCTATGCCTGGATGCTACCATTTCCTCCAAGTCTGCTGTCGCGTCCGCGCAGGGATGCCCCCATCCGTCTACATGCGAACTATACTATGTATCCCGAGATACCCTGTTCAGCTTCCATCCCGCTTCAGAGATGTTCCTTCAGCGGATGATGGCACTGTATGTCGCCTCGCACTACAAAAACCAGCCTAATGATCTGCAACTCATGTCCGACGCACCCGCCCACCATCTCTTCGTGCTCCTTCCACCCCTCCAAGACGACGAATCTCACCTCCCGGAACCACTAGTGGTACTTCAGGTCGCACTTGAAGGCAACATCAGCAAAGCTGCGATCATGGAAGGCTTGAATCGGGGTTTAAGAGCAGGAGGTGATATGATACCCTGGATAATTGCACAGCAATTCCAGGAGAGCAAGTTTGGTATGATGAGCGGAGCTCGTATCGTCAGGATCGCGACGCATCCAGACTACGCCAACGTAAGTAGTCATCTCCTATGGCCCCTATTTTTCCTCCATTGGTTCCGCTTCGCTACATTGTTGTGGACACGTCGTGTCTTGCGAACGAAACTAACACGAAATTCTGACCGCAGATGGGATATGGCTCTCGAGCACTCAAAGCTCTCAATTCGTTTTATAGCGGAGAGTATTTCAGCGTTTCAGAGGACAGCCTCACCGAGCCGTCTTATCCCGATGCCGCATTGATCCATCCCGTACGTATGCTGAAGTTGGTTAATAATATGTCATGACTCTAACTCGGTGTTTTACGGGTACCTTCTACCTCAAAGGATACAGACCTTCAGTCCGATCATCCTACCATCCGTCCGGTGGATGCTATGCCTCCTTTGCTCCAGCGTCTCTCGGAAAGGAAACCAGAAACCTTAGATTATCTAGGTGTTTCATATGGCTTGACACCTCAGCTGCTACGGTACGCTGTTTTTTTGACGTCGACGAGAGAGAGGGTATGGTGGCGTCCCCTTGTCACCACCCCTTGTAGTTAATTACGTTCTGATATATGAACGACAGGTTCTGGAAACGTGCAGGTTTTGTACCTCTCTACCTTCGACAAACGCAATCTGAGCTCACGGGTGAACATACCTGCGTGATGGCTCGGGGGCTGAATAGCTCAGTAGACACCGACCTCGAGTGGTTGTGCGAGTTCGCAAAGGGTGATCCTAACTCCCATAAACTAGCACGATGGCTGAATCCTTGGCAGACTTTCGACGACGCTTCCTGTCGCTGCTATCCTTCAAGTTTAGAGAGTTTGGGAGTGTGGCCGCCCTGAGTATCCTGGAGGCTGCCAATGCGGGTGTCAAGAAAGGCGACGTGAGTGAGAGTCCACAAGGTAAGCACTGGTCGGTTTCCTTGGTACGGTGATTGAGCAACGCCACATTAGTCATCACGTCATCCGAATCTTCATTTCTCGTAACGCCCTTTGACCTCAAACGACTCGACTCGTATGCGAACAACATGGTTGACTACCATGTCATTCTCGACCTCTTACCATGTATCGCGTCCCTTTATTTTGACAAGCGACTGGGCAACGATGTAAACTTGTCTGCTGTGCAAGCATCAATACTTCTCGGCATGGGCCTCCAGAGAAAGTCAATCGAGGAAGTCGAAGTAAGTTTTGAACCCACGCAATGGTAACGAAATCTTGATCACCGACGTCGGCTGACAGAAAGAGTTATCACTACCTGTCTCGCAAGCTTTAGCATTGTTTAACAAGCTCATACGCAAGATCAGTAAGAAATTGACCGATATCCAGAAGGAAGCTATCGGAGCGGACATCCCTGTTGCTCCTCCGGTCGGAAACACCGAGTCGCATGTGCAAGATAACGAAGATGGAAACGGTGGCAGTAATGGAGAAGCAATGAAGCCATGGCAACCCATCGAAGCCAATGTTGAAGACGAACTCAACGAAGCGGGCGATGAGGTGACGAGAACCCTGCGGGAGAGACAGCGCGCCCTAATAGAGTCACTTGACCTTAGCGAGTAAGTGCGTCCCAAAGAGTAAAATTTCAATCGTCTATTTCGCTCCGCTGCCACCATCGCCGCTCTAACCCATCCGCAAATGAATGGAAGTGCTGATCCGTTGGCTTCTTCGACGTGGCTTGGCAGCATTTGACGATTACTGACCGGTCATTGGCTGATATACATCATTTACAGGTATGCCATCAACGACACCGCCGCAGACTGGGGCGCTGCGGAAGCTCAGGTCACGAAAGTTGCACAAGGAAAAGCGGGGGCCACAGTCGTGAGTGTTAGAAGTGGCGCTGTTTCAGGCCAGAAGCGAAAGGCGGAGACCGGAGGGGAGGAAGGAGGGGGCAAGAAGCCAACGCGTCGAGGGAAGAAAGCCAAGCGATGAAAACGGTAATACTATTGGTCTAGCATCGATCCGATGGGAAACGTGGCTGGCCATGCACCATGGCTGAGATTCCTGGTTGTCCGATTCTCGGTGATACTATTCTTAACCGGTGTGGGTAACCGTTGCCACCCTACCAAAATTGTGAGCTGGCGGTCCTGTTCTGAGCGCATCTCTAAGCACAGCGGCGTAGTTGG
The DNA here is from genome assembly GCA_038094335.1 of Tylopilus aff. striatulus. Taxonomy (NCBI): domain Eukaryota; kingdom Fungi; phylum Basidiomycota; class Agaricomycetes; order Boletales; family Boletaceae; genus Tylopilus; species Tylopilus aff. striatulus. The sequence goes on along the minus strand of JBBPTY010000134.1, from coordinate 7,842 downwards.
CTATCAAGTACACCGAATGGTTGAGCCACGCCCAACTTTATCTCTGGGGGATCATGCATTATGCATCACGATCAGCCTGGGTAAATAATAGACCCGAGCCGTCTATTCCTGGAAGGTTGGCTAGATCGGACCCATGGGGTTACTTCATAAGTCTCCTGCGGAGGCACGTTCGTGTTTCAAGTCACCTGTCATTTAGCTGTGGGGTCACTTGTCAGTGCAAAATCTCCTTGCAGCGAGGGGGGCGGGCTCAATTCCGCATTTGATGCTAGACGCTCCGAAAGACCGACTCGAGCGACATAGAGTAATTTGAACTAGGTTTACTCGAGGCTTGATCTCCCACCCCTTGTGCGTTACCCTCCCACAGCTGCGAGAACAATATACTCGAAGATGAGCACTGAACTCCGAGGGATTAATGTTTGGGATATGAAGCGCGTATGAGGTTGGTTAAACGTGCCATGGAGACCGATCGGTGGACTTTGGTAACTGGTACGATAGCTTGTGACACCGCGTCCCACTTATTGGCCGGTAGGTTCTTTTTTTTTCGCTCCTTGCCGTAACGTGGCTGGAGCTCGTTCCTGGATCGTGAGCGCTTGACCCGGAATTTTATCCTGTATTCGGGAGCTATGTGACCTTGTGATTACTCACTGCCTTATGCACATGGATATATAACTCCAGCTTATCGATGCCCAGGGTCGACATCTTATTAACGACCCTTCCCGGAACCTCCGCCAACCCCAGCCCACACCCTCCTTGTGTCCTAGGCTATGCTGCCCCGATTCATTGCCAATCTGATTCCCAAGAGGGAGAGCAACGTGGGCAGCTCCGGCGTGGTCCCGGCACTATTGTCGCTCAAGTTTGTTCAACATGCTCATTTCTGGGTTGGGTGAGTCAACTTTTGTCCATGCTCGCGCTGTGCTAACGAACTCCCACACACCACCCCAGCTGGCTTGCATGGACGTGTGACGCACTCGATTTCTTTACTGTTTCCCTGACGCTCCCACTGCTCGCTGTCCAATTTAATGTGAATAGGGCTGATATTGTAAGTCGTCGGATCAACTTCATTTTTTTCTTCTCATACGATCCGTAGACGGCTGCCATCACACTCACCCTGCTCTTCCGATCAGCAGGTGCTGTGAGTCCTGCGTTTTCCTGGGCCTCCGGGTCGTTCGATTGACTCCACCTAGGTAATATTCGGTATTTTATCTGACCGCTTTGGTCGCAAATGGCCTCTGGTCATTAATTTGTTCTTCTGCTGCGTCTTCTCCCTCTCGAGTGGTTTCGTCAACACGTATGCACAATTTCTTGGTGTTCGCTCGCTCTTCGGCATCGCTATGGGTGGCATTTGGGGACTGGCGTCCTCGTCCGCGCTGGAAAACCTTCCTGTTGAACTCCGAGGTCTTGCAAGCGGTGTTCTTCAACAGGGCTATGCGGTCGGCTATCTCATCGCGGCGGTTATTAACCTCACCATCGTGGCACGATCACACTACACTTGGCGCACGCTCTTCTGGTTCGGTTCTGGCGTCACATTCTTTGCTGCCATCCTCCGTACATTACTGCCTGAGTCAGAGGTCTTTTTGCGTGCCAAAGCTATCGAGGAAGCGAAGGGAACCACAAGCACCAACAAAGCCAAGATCTTCTTGAGCGAGACAAAAGAGATGCTGAAAAGTCATTGGAAATTGTGCATCTATGCTGTCTTGCTCATGTCGGGTGAGCATTTGCCCGGTGTTTATCTGTCTTACATGCATGCGAAGATGTTCATCTCGGTATTTCTTTGCCTTCTTCCAGGATTCAATTTCATGTCACACGGCTCTCAAGTATGTGAATTTCATCTGATAAACATTATCCGAGGCGCTCATGTGGCTTGCTATCGGCTCGCGTTATCAGGATCTATACCCCACCTACCTGGAGGTCACCAAAGGGTTCAGTCCTCATGATGCAACCATTGCTACGATCATTGGAAATTGTGTATGTACATTCTTTGCACATTTGATTTCGCAAAATGCTGAACAGAATGCATCGTAGGGAGCGATTACGTGAGTTCTACCATCGCGGTTAAAGCGGTCATGCATGAAGTTAATGACGCCCTTTTCGGTCCGCTACAGCGGTGGCACAATTGCAGGATACTTCAGCCAGTATATTGGGCGTCGACTCACTATTGTGTAAGTGCGCTATAATTCCGTACCTCGTGATTTTTAGCTCACATAGCCCTTTTCAGTATCACTGTATTGCTCGTTGGCGGTTGGTCTTCGTTTTTCGGCCCGACTAGACTGCGTGCTAATGTGTCACTGTATAGCCTTCATACCTCTTTGGATCATTCCGGACACCTTTGGTCCGCTCTCGGCGGGGGCATTCTTCATCCAATTCGGTGTCCAGGGCGCATGGGGCGTGGTATGTCTTTACCCTTCTCTGGATCCCGTGCAATGTGCCTTACGCGCTCCGCCCAGATCCCAATCCAGCTTGCAGAATTATCCCCTCCTGCCTTCAGAGCGACATTCCCTGGTGTGGCTTATCAGCTCGGTAACGTCCGTCACCTTAACGCTCACACACGAACTCGTTGTTCATCACACTCTTCACACCCCCAGATGATTTCGTCTGCTTCTGCTACAATTGAAGCGAGTGCGTTTTGCTATCTACACTTCCTCGTGGGCTGGATGCTTATCTATGACTGGGACAGCCGGTGGAAACAATCTACAAACAACTGTCATGGTCAACGGCAAACTCGAGAGCGTTCCTAATTACGCGACAGTACAGGGGATTTTCATAGGCACCGTAGCTGCATACGTCGTTTTGGTGACGATATTTGGGCCTGAGTACGTCCTCCGTTTCCCCTTGCTGATTCTCACGTATTGATCTCCGAGGACCGCCCTTGAATAGACACCATTCGTCCCACTTCGAGCAACACAAAACGGCATTCGAAGAAGGTGGCGGACGAGATGATGCGATCATGGAGAATGAGCGACCTGAATCTGTGCGCGATGAAGACGAAAAAGCTTCACAAGTGTAACTACGAGGATCGCCATATGACTGACACGAGGGTTATGCGACTTCACGATGGGCCCTATGGATATGTACTGTACACAGTATTAGTAGTATTTTGCGTTTTTGGTTTGCCCGCGTTGTTCCCCGCGGTTCTTGTGCGACCGGAAACATGACCGGGATGTAGACTTCAACTCTTGCCAAGTAAGCGGCTGCTCTTTTCGGGGGTGCCAAGATATGTTACGTAATGAGACTGACCCGCCGGTCCGACCGACCGAATTTGAATCGGTGCTTTCACAAGGTTCCGGTCGGGGAGGTACGGGTCCTTCTGATGCAGATGACCGGTGTCAATGGTCACTGGCAGGCTTATTGTGCAGTGGAACACGGGTATTAAATTCGACTCTTGTGACCTGGCAAAAGTCTTTTTGGTCTGTTATCTTGAGCCTTGGCTCTACCGGCGGAGTCTGGCCAGTAAATTATAATCCAGCGTTCCCCGGCTCTTCCCGGGAATCCGTATTCTAGAGCGACCTCTCTGGATGGAAATCAAGAGTGAATACTGACGTCGCGGACTGCAAGTACTAGATCCGAGTGGACTTGTGATGCCGGACTGTCACGTCGATGATCCTGATCTTATCGTCTTCTGGTCTTGAAGAGCGGCACACGAGATGCATACAGGCTGCAAACGAACTGCGATGTTGATTGATTTATGGTGGCTGCTTGGCATCGACTGGCACGAGGTCACCTTCTCCCCCTCCCGCATCGCTGTCGTCTTCGAAGTCCCAGATTGATCCGGCCGTATCGATGCGAGTCGCCAAATCAGAACATGGTGGCCATGTTCCGTGATGAAGGTAGACAAATGGACCTACTCGATCACTGGCAGAACATATTGGCAGTCTGTTTTTCCGTGTTGACATTCTGTACTATCCTGCCATATGCTAGTTGTTTGAGTGACGTCAGAGATAGAGAATCAGTTCCCATGGCAACTCGCATTTCAGAAGCCCTGCCCCGTCCATACGATCTTTAGCAATCATACTGCTACCGTATCACCGCGGAAGTAGCACTGGTCATCACGGTGTCTGTGCTCGAGTCATCATTAGGTACTAGGTTGGGTTACTTGGGTCTGTCCTTTGGCTGATGTAGTTTTATCCCCAAGAAACTGGACCCGTGTCTGTGTGCTTTGTATAACGTTGTCGTCGTCGGCTTGCTTACGTCCTTCAAGCTTCAAAGCTTCAAGTACTGTCCCTGATACTTGAGCGATATCACTGTGTCACATTTCGACGTCATCGTGTTTTCAGCGTCCATTTTTCCACGTGTCGGCCGTTTGCCACGCGCCACGTTTCGCCACGGATTAGCGCCACCAGTGCGGTTGGTTGGTACCACAGTTAGGACTTCGCAGTGGTTCGATCCTACCTGAGCTGTCTCAAGTTGTCCCGCTCCGAACAGTCTGAAGGTGCATGCGTGGGTCTGAGCTTTGTGTAACTAACCCACGATGCCTCTTCCCCGTCAATGCGGGGTCCCCTCTGGGGGCCATGTTGGGGAACTGTCTTCCCCAAACATGCCCACATACTTCAAGCGTAGCGAAATGAAAGTGGGGTTACCAGGAACAAACGGAACCAGGACGGTTCGTGGATCTGTCAGCTACGTGCCGTGTGGATGGTGTTGACGGAATGACAGGCGCGCAACGTTTCTTTCAACGACGGTACAAATCGGATGGAGGTGAGACTACCGCAAACGTAGCTACTCGGCGATGACGGGGGAATGCGAACTCGGACACGTTGACCTTCAGCCATCGGGGGGCTTTTGAGGCTTGATGAATCTAGCCCACGTCCTAGATCTGAAGGTTTTCAATGCCACAAGCTCCTTGTCGTGGTAAGTTGCCATTCGGAGCCTCTCGGAATGGGGGCCCGGGCGTCGTCGGCTGGTGAAGACAGCAAAACGATGCGACTGTCGGACGGTGTCGTACGAAGGCGATGGGTCGTAATGTATCAGGCCTTTTGCGATGTTCGGTGAGTCTGATCCACGTGCACCATCATCTTTTTCTACTGGTCTGGAACTCAAGCGATGCATCGGCCATCGACAACACTTTCTAGTTCCCGACCTCATCTCATTCGATGGCATCCCGCGAACTGAAAGTCATCATCCTAACGGAGTCCCGAATGTATCCGGTCTTCGCTACGAAATGAAATAGCTATATATATAGTACGCGTTGGGATCATGGGACACAACTCCCTCATCCAGATATCCACTACCTAAGGCGAACTGCAGTTTTCATTATCGTTGCCCAATCGCGGAGTTCTAGGGTACGGACTCAAGTTGCATTTGGAACTCTCAGCGTTTCGGAAACCTCTTAAAGCTGCCTGGCTTTCTTACTTGCTTCCCCAGCATCATGTCTCGCTTCTTACAGAGCTTTATTCCCAAGAGGGAGAAGGGCACCTCAGCGTCTGGTATCCTCGACGGGCTCAAGAGCCTCACTTGGCTTCAATACGCTCAATTCTGTACGGGGTGGGTACCCTTGCAGTTGTCTTGATTCTATGCCTCAGGCTAATGGATTCTCGGTCTCAGGTGGCTTGCTTGGACTTGTGATGCATTTGATTTCTTCAGCGTGGCCCTCAGTGTCCCGATGCTTTCCGAGCAGTTCCAAAAACCAACAACAGCGATAGTGGGTTCATCATATTCCTAGACGACCCCATACTCACATATGCTCAGACAGAGGCCATAACTCTTACCCTTTTGTTTAGATCGGTTGGCGCTGTACGCTTCCAGGCCATTTTACTGCACTTTTTTCGCGACTCATCCTTACCCAGATCTTTTTCGGTGTCATGTCTGATCGTTATGGACGCAGATGGCCTCTCACTATCAACCTGCTACTGTGTTGCTGTTTCTCTCTGTCGACCAGCTTTGTGCAAACATATTCCCAGTTTTTAGCCATTCGTTCGCTTTTTGGTATCGCAATGGGTGGCATTTGGGGCCTCGCAGCCTCCACAGCTCTCGAGAATCTTCCAGTACAGCTTCGTGGTCTCGGAAGTGGCATAGTTCAACAAGGCTATGCCATCGGTTATCTCCTCGCCGCTGTCACCAATCTCACGCTCGTCCCGCATAACCCACACACATGGCGTGCAATGTTTTGGACTGGCTCGTCCTTGCTCTTCACTTCTGCCATCTTGCGTGCTCTCCTTCCCGAATCTGCAGTATTCTTGCGTGCAAAGGCGATCGAGGACGCAAAGCACCATACGGACAGCTCGAAGAAAACCCAGGTCTTCTTCAGAGAACTCAAAGAAATGCTCAAACAGCACTGGTTACTGTGTATATACGCCATCCTCCTCATGGCTGGTAAGTTGTTTATGACCCCAGCTACTCGATCTGCACATTTTTGACCGACTGTATCAAGGATTCAATTTCTTGTCCCATGGGTCACAGGTAAAAATGTCCGAGTTACTAGCTGCATTTGCTGATCGGGGTTATTAAATTTGTAGGATTTATATCCAACCTATCTGCAAAGTTCAAAGGGGTTCACTGCACACGATGCCACAATAGCTACCATCGTCGGAAATTGCGTATGTGACCACCAGATTATGATCAATTCCATGGGGTAACATCCCTCCTTTTGATTTGCAGGGTGCGGTTGCGTGAGCGTCTGAAGTCGAGTTTGCTTTGAACAGCCCGTTCAACTGATTGCATTCTTTGAAGGGGTGGTGCCATTGCCGGCAACACTAGCCAATACCTGGGACGTCGTCTGACTATCATGTAAGCAGCATGCTTGCCGACTCGATTACTATCGCTGATCGCCAATTCTTTAGTTTGTTTATCTTGCTTGTCGGTGGTAAGCGCAAATGTAACACGCACTCGCACGTACTTCATTCATCTTGATCCATAGCTTTCGTCCCGCTCTGGATTCTCCCCACTTCCTTTTCAGCCCTTGCAGCCGGTGCATTTTGTGTACAGTTCGGAGTTCAAGGAGCATGGGGCGTCGTGCGTATTTTCTTCCGCCTATTGCTGCATCCCTTCTTATATTAGCTGTCAGATTCCCATCCAATTGGCGGAGATGTCGCCACCGGCTTTTAGGGCAACATTCCCTGGTGTTGCCTACCAGCTTGGGAACGTAGGTCTTCTTGATGGACTCGCGAAAGTATCGATGCAACTGATAGTTCCTTTTTCCCGAATTAACAGATGATTTCGGCCGCTTCCGCTCAAATCGAAGCGAGTGCGTACCGATCACTACTTGTTCTGTGTCTCTTCTAACAAGGGGCAATTCATAGCCGGAGGCAAGAACTTTGAGACGTACAAGATGGTAGATGGCGTGCTAAAAGCCGTCCCCGGGTATGCAATCGTCCAAGGCATCTTTATTGGTGTCGTTGCTGCATTTGTGATTCTCATCACTATCGTCGGGCCCGAGTATGTGTTCTCCCTGTCCATTTTCCGACGGGCTCGTTCATCATGATGTCATTAGGAAACATGCTTCCCACTTTGAGGAACACAAGGCAGCGTTCGAAGAAGGTGGCGGAGCTGACGATGCCATGATGGAGGACGATGAAAAAGTTGTGGAGTCGTTTAGGGAGGCATAGTGACAGAGCCCCGGATGTGATGGAAGCATGACGAAGGATGGGTTGAAGATGACAGTCTGCCCTAGATGGCGCAGTCTGTGAACGACGGCAGCATTCTGAATCATAAATTAAATTGTGTAATCTCAAACTCAGGTTCGTGCACTGGTATTGCACGTGGAAAGTGTACTCGTTAGATGTCGAATCATTCAAGTTGCGACACTAATGGTTGACTAACAGTCGTGTGACCCTGATGTGCGTAATTGACCCTTTTCCGTTGCCCACGGCCACCATGATACGCCTGCCTGCAGAAGTCATTTAATTTTCT
>JBBPTY010000133.1:0-28061 GCA_038094335.1 Tylopilus aff. striatulus | reverse complement strand
TGCCGTTGGGCCTCCTATCGATTCAGCGTGCCCCGAGTGTGGTTATAGCATGCACGTGAGTGTAGTACTGTCTTTGTAACTTCAACGCATACTTACGAATGCAGCTTGCGGGACCAATGTGGTCCGGCCCACTACACAATCCCGAGTTTGTCTCCAAGATCATTGAGCACGTCAACAGGAACGCGAAAAATTATGGCACGTCGACGCGCATGAAAGGTATGTTGACCGTAGCCCAGGAGGTACGTGTTCGTTCGTGTATTGCCATGGACCATCCCAACGGCGATGTCACAGGAACTCGACGTTCCGTTTTATTTCACCCCCGGGAAAGTTGCGGGCACGTTCCACTGCACGACGCCTGCGCTGGGTGATGTTGCGTACGTACGCCGCTGGTCTCTCCGTCTATATCTTATTTTTCTCCGCATTTCAGCTCGGCGTTGCTCAATGCAGGCTACCGAGTCTCCCGGTCGCACGCATCGCCGGGATCGCTCAAGACGACCGCCCCGCGGCAAGTTATCCACGACGTCTTCCGCGCGTGGTCTGAGCGTTATCCCGTTCGGACGGATCGCATCTCCAAGACAGCACCCGCAACGAGGCTGTTAAGCAAAACAATCCAGTGCGTGCCCATTTTTTCTTTCTTTGTCGCTTACTTGCTTCCTTCCGATCATATTCCTCGATACCACGTGTTATCTACGTACTGTCTCACCTTTACTCGTCGATTTTTTTTTTCTTTCGTCCCACCGTTGTCGTTGCTCACCCGAGGACGGCCTAGAACGCAGATCGATTTTACAAAACACCCCGACGCGATACCACGCGACGACGCCCGGATCGTGCGGTACCAGCCCAACCCTGCGCCAAACTGGGGTCCGGGCTCGAGGGCCGTGGGCGGGAAACGGAAACGAGTGCCGTCGGACGAAGGGACTCGTGTATGAACGTTGTTTAAGTCATTTGAAATGATATGACACGCTGCACGATTCAGACCGGTTCATATCGAACCGAGTAGGCGTATTCGACAAGACTGGGACAATGACAGAGCGAGATCACACGGAACGCAACCACCGCGGGGCTGATATTTTTTCCCTTGGCGTCAATCCTGGACTAGTCCATATCCGCGGTCTTGAGTACTGTACATACATTTTCAAAGCGACCTGATTTTCCTTGCAAGCGAGCAATGAAGCTTTAAGACCTGATCGATAGCCACGTTAACTCGGTTTGTTCTCGTTTGATTTCATCCTGCCGCAGATAGCTTCACATAGCCTGACTCAGGGTCCTAGTATGGCGATGAAGCTCGAAATTGTACAACCCAGGACGCCCTCGCCATGTGCATCACTTGTCTTCCATCATTAGCTCTGCCCCTTGACCCAGCATTATCAGTTGTTCACACTTAAGCAATCGCGCACGTGATCAATTATGTCAGCACGCAGATTATCTCTCGCTCTTACTTTTCTTCTCTTTCTCATCATCGCGTCGACCAAACCTGCTCCTCTTTTTCCATCTTGATCCATAGCACCGTGCGGGCCTCCTCGATGTCCATACTGCTTTACTACAGGGTTCATGTATGGATAAAGTAATCTCCGTCGGAATTCTATGTAAAAGTCTTTCTACATTGAGTTCTGACGCAGATGACTCCACCCACATGACTTGCCACCTTACGTGCGATGAATCTATCTGACGGGACGGTTGGTACAGGGGGGCAACCATCAACCGTACGGCCGACAGACGCAAGCGCCTTGAAGTCATCAAAACGCAGAGAGATGCAGCAAACAATATACAGCCGTATGGTTACATTGTCAGTATCGTTACATACAATACATTATTTCATTGTGATGCAGACTGGGTAGTGATAGATACTGCGGCACCAACGAAATCAGTATCGCATTATTCTGATAAGACAACCACGAACTTGAACCCCCACTGTTATGTGAGCCATGGGTGAGCGAAAGGCCATTGACGTTGGAACGCAATGCCAATATAGATTCCCGAAAAAAGTTAACAAAGTTCATGTTGACGATCGAGGGGCCGGCTGAATGGGACTGCGAGGTGACGATCCTTCCGCTTGCATCAACCTGACTTGAACCGCCAACATCCACGTATGAGCTCGTTATATTTGTCACAGTAGAATCAATGAGAGTGATTGATCGTTCACCTATTTGGATCCCATTAGTCTTTATCGCGTCAGACAATCCGATTTCCTCACTCTCACTACGTTGGGGCACGAGAGGGTCATCCTCAAATGGATTCGTGTTAGTCAATGTCGACATGATATCATTCAATTTGGCGATTGTTTGTCTAGCGTGATCATCTAATCCGTTGGGAAGTTTGACGAAAAATCCATCGAGGCCAGTGTCTGGCGGTAATTCACCTGAGGTACATGGCCAATACTAGTGAGTGCCGACTCGGCAACTGAAACACGTTTTAACTTACCAGTCATCCTTTGAAGGGGTATACCCGGAACGACACGCACATCCCCCTCCTCAGTCATCGATCCGGGTTTCACCTCTCGGTCCTCAGGCTCTTTCGTTGTCCTCTGGATTTTCTCCGACGTGCGCTTATGGCCTTCGGAGTGGAGTCACAGCACCCAAGGAATTGGTTAACTAACCTTGGTCTCAATGTAAACAGATTTCGATTTTTCATGAAACTCCTGGACGAGTTTGCCTCTTTTTAGCAACTTGAGTGGGTTGGGACTGGTGCGGTTCTTCTGTATTTTGTTTCTTCGTTCCCTCAGGCTGCTAAAATGAGTAGACATTCGTGCAGGATCAAATGGACACTTACTCGGTGACTTTCACCTTCGTATCAAAGATAAAATCCCAGTTTTCGTCCTTATCGGTGTTTTTCTTGTTGAAAAGGTCGTCCATCTCTTCGAGTGTTGCTTCGAGCAGAAAGCATGCCTTGCGAAAATCATTGCCAGCCTCGTAATACCCAACAGGAAAGACACTCTTGTCAAACACAGCAGCCGTGCCGAGATTGCACCGTACGATTGCAGTGGAGGGACCTGCAGAATCTGTTGGAGGTGTTTCCATTGTGATGATGTGGCGGATGGGCGTAACTGGGCAGTTTGGTTACTTACAAGGCGTTGGGAAAAAATGGCCCCAACTAGGAACGAGCTCCACGCTTCGGACCCGAGACCGTCCCACCCCCCATGAAGATGCTTTTCGAGGTTAGTATGCGATCCTGGGCGTGTGTGAGAAACATTGCCAGCAAGCAAGAAACTCATACAAGTTTTCTGACAGTGAGAAAACGAAAACTAGCATTTTTAATACCTGTATGTCTATCAAAGTCGCTAGATAGGACTCGAAACGTAGTAGAAATTACATGGTACGAACTTCCAGCTTCAAGAAAGGACTTACCCAGCGCACGTTTCCGATTGAAGCGCCGCGGCAATCAAGTTATTACATAAATATTTTAAAAATACCGTGGGTGCATATTTGTATATATTTGAGAACGACTTGGTTGTCACATTCGCGTTGGACATAGCCATCTCTCAGCGGTACTGACCATGCCTCGAACAGATGAACAGGATGTCCGAATCTCCCGGAAAATGATCTCTATATGGGGAACAGATGACCCCCTCTTGCCGGAAGAACTCGATCCTAGGGAGGTTTGGTGGCGTGATCACTACGAGCAACTTCGTGGCTACGGGTATCGTCTACGTCCCCGATATTCTCCCCAGTGGGCTCCCTCATGGAAGACAGCGAACACGAGTTCGGGCGGCCGCGAAGACAGCATGAGAATAAAAGTAGGTCAATGTCTTATTATCGTTCGTGTCCCAATAACTGTCATCCTAGCATAGCCCAATTATCGACGCGACCCGGATCTCAGACTCGAAAGTGGTCACTCTAAAACGTATCAGACGAAGAGATCATCCATATGAAGCTGACATTGCGCTATATTTTTCCTCTAAGCCTCTCGCCTCACGCCCTGAGAACCATTGCGTTCCCATCCACGAAGTCATCCCACTGGACGATGGGGAGGACACGCTGGTTATGGTCATGCCTTTACTTCGACCTTACGATGATCCCACTTTCGATACCATAGGAGAAGTAGTGGACTGCTTCCGTCAACTGTTTGAGGTAGTGTTAACTTACGGTTGTAGGTGACTACTCCTGAAACTCTTTCAGGGACTTTATTTCATGCACAAGCACCGTGTTGCTCATCGGTAAGTCGAATAAATATCATCTATTTATTGTCCTGACCTCTGGAAAGGGATTGCATGAACAGAAACATCATGCTGGATCCTACTCATCTCTATCCAGAGTCATTTCACCCTGTGGCTTTAAATTCGAACATGAATTGTAGTGGCGATGCAAAGCATCTCACGCGTACTCAAACCCCTCCGAAATACTATTTTATCGACTTTGGTCTCTCTCGCCGTTACGATCCTTCGGACACCAATCCAAAGGAGATACCAATATGGGGTGGTGACAAGGAGGTCCCCGAGTTTCAAAACTCGAATGAGCCTTGTGATCCATTTGCTACTGACGTTTTCTATATTGGAAATGCTATCAGAATGGACTTTCTCGTGGTGAGCATTTTTGCTACATAGTGGCCAGGTTGCCGAAAGCTCATGTCAACCCGACAGGAAAAACGGGGCTTCGAGTTTATGAAACCCTTGGTTGCCAGTATGATCCAGACGGATCCGGATAAACGCCCCAAGATGGATGAGGTCGTTGCTGAATTCGATGAGATCCAACGTAGGCTTAATCAACGCAAGCTGCGTTCCCGTGTCGTGGATGTCAATGAGGGTCTATTCAAACGGGCTATTCACGTTGCTTCACACTGGAGACGTCGATTTGGATTCATTGTTAGAGGAGTTCCGGCTTTACCTAGTCTACCGCGTTGAGTGGTGATGAACCTCTCATATTTACGATCATGCTATGACGTTCGAACGTATTTTTCGGTCGAGAATGTGCTAATACTGGTATATTTCCTCACTAGACCCTTCAAGTAGTACACTCAAGTGCTATATAGTGACTCGGGGGTGGCAGAGCTCGGAAAGCCAACTGATGTCGGAGCATCTTCTAATTTGGGTTTGGTTTGGCTAAGACGATCTCTGTTGGAAGAACCACATTCCTTTTTGCATGCATCATAGCAATTGCAGAAACATAACATGGCTCAATACAACCTGCTGCCTTGGTTTATGGTATACACGCCGACGCCCGCGTTGCGTACGTGCATCATTGATCTCACCGTCAATGTATTTTTTTTACTCATCGGCTTGGGGCTGCTTAACACAGACTGGCACACGATACCATAGACACTCACGAATGAACTACGTATGATATCCCATAGCACGTATTATCCAAAGGGCACTGCCCTATATGACAATAAACGAGATTACTAAAAAACATAAAACGTAGACGTTGTTGGTCTCCCTGTCTATATCTGATTTTTCTCCGCTTTCCAGCTCCGCGCTGCTCGATGCAGGCGACCGAGCCTCCCGGTCGCACGCATCGCCGGGATCGCTCAAGACGACCGCCCCGCGGCAAGTCATCCACGACGTCTTCCGCGCATGGTCTGAGCGTCATCTCGTTCGGACGGATCGCATCTCCGAGACAGCACCCGCAACGAGGCTGTTAAGCAAAACAATCCAGTGCGTGTCCTTTCTTTCTTTCTTTGTCGCTTACTTGCTTCCTTCCGATCATACCACGTGTTATCTACCTACTGTCTCACCTTTAGTCGTCTTTTTTTTTCTTCTTTCGTCCCACCGTTGTCGTTGCTCACCCGAGGACGGCCTAGAACGCAGATCGATTTTACAAAACACCCCGACGCGATACCGCGCGACGACGCCCGGATCGTGCGGTACCAGCCCAACCCTGCGCCAAACTGGGGTCCGGGCTCGAGGGCCGTGAGTGGGAAACGGAAACGAGTGCCGTCAGACGAAGGGACTCGTGTATGAACGTTGTTTAGGACATTTGAAATGATATGACACGCTGCACGATTCAGACCGGTTCATATCGAATCGAGCAGCCGTATTCGATAGGACAGGGACATTGATAGAGCAAGATCACACGGAACGCATCCACCGCAGGGCTGATATTTTTTGCCTTGGCGTCAATCCCGGACTGGTCCATATCCGCGACCCTGACTGCTGTACATACATTTTTCAAAGCGACCTGATCTTCCTTGCAAGCGAGTAGTGCGGTTTCAAAGCCTGGACGATAGCCAGATTGACTCTGTTTAATTTCATCTTGCGGATAGCCTGGCGTAGCCTGACTCAGAGCTCTAGTAAGGCGATGAAGCCTGAAGGTTGAACGATTGTACAGCCTTGCACTTGCCACTACGTGCGATGAATGCATCAGATGGGACAGTTGGTACCGCCACGAACCTTGACGTCACCAAAAACGCAGAGAGACTCAGTAGCACACAATATACAGCCGTATGGTTACATTGTAAGTACCGTTACATTATTTCATTGTGATGCAGACTGGGTGGTGACAGATACTGCGACATTGACGAAATCAGTGTCTCATTATGCGGACGGAACAAAGGGGTATTCCCCTTGTGAGGTTTGTTGTCGTGTGAGTCGATCCGATCTGTATCTTGTTCTCACCATGTCTAACTCCGTCATCGCCGATGACTTGGTACCGTCCGCGATGGCTGCGATGGAAAGGAACGCCACGGTGGAAATATCTGAGAAATAAAACGGAACCTCATCACGTCCGTCCTTGCGACATTGCCGAACATCAGCTTGATTTATGGGAGACACACGCATCTCTATTTCCCACTGCACGACGCGCGCGCTGGACAGTGGCGTCGCGTACGCATTCATCTCTCCGCCGATGTATTCTTTTTTTGCTCCTCATCAGCTCGGGGCGGCTTAACGCAGGCTGCAGCGTCTCCCGCTCGCGCGCGTCGCCGGGATCGCTCAAGACGACCAACGACGCGTCTGCGGTACGCCGCGGTCAGGGCATCCGTTCGGACGGACCACTCTTCCGGGACACGACACCCACAACGAGGCTGTTGCACGTTGTTAGCCGTGTCCGATCGTCTTCATCTAAAACAACGCGCGCGTGCCTTGTTCGTTGTCGCTCTTTCCCTCGTCCCACCCCTTGTCCATTATCGGTCGTCCCTTCTCCCTCCGATGGGTATATGTATGTATATCTCCCTCTCGCGTCCCCGCCCGGTTAGACGCCGTGGGTAATCGTGACGTGGAACGGTCTAGAGCGTAGATCAAGGTTACGTCAACGTCCACGACGCGATCGCTGCGCGACGACGTGTGGTCCGTACGCTGCCCAGCTTCACCCGGCGCCGAACTGGGGCCCAGCGGCTGTCGGTGGTAACGCAGAAAAAAAAAGGGGGGGAGTGGGACAGCACCGAGGAATACGACGCGTTTGTGTGATCGCGTCGACTTTGAGGACATGCGGTTTTGGGAATGATGGCGTCAGTGGCTCCGCTGGGAAATGAACCTGTCCGCCGCCACTGGTTATCTCCAGGGGTCCAGCAGGGCTTTTGTTGCTGTGCGTGCGTTACCGCATCACATACTTTCTTTAAAAATTTAGAGGTGGCCTGTGTTTGTTCGTGGCACGGCAAGGACTGCCCCCGGTTCAGCGCGTGTTGAACCGGTTCGTGAGGGTCGACTGTATGCAATTTTTGTGAGCGTACACACTGACAGCTGGTTTACGTAACATTACAAGAGCACGAATGCAAGGGTAATATATATAAGATCTAGTAGTAGTCGATAAATAAGCGTTCCTGTATATAGCTTGGGGGGAATCGTCATCTGCACGACAGAAATGTACTCCTCAAAGTAAGAATGCCCAAAAACAAAATAGAGAAAGACAGAGGGCATGCTTAGCACGCCCTCATCACCCAATTGGTGCGATAAGTAGCCAAATAACCAGTCCAAGTGTTACCCCGTTACCTCAATCGTCGGTAACCCAGCGCTCCTGGCAATGCCACCTTTACTGCCCGACGCCCCTGTCGACTTCTTGCCGACCAACCAGGCATGCTGAAGAAGCCCCCCTGCGGCCGGCCGCGCGAGGTGATCAATGTCGAACGTCCGCGTCAAGAAATCGGCCGCGTCCGTCGAAATATCCGACGGAATCGCGGGTTTTGCGGATTGGCCAATCTATTCAGGGTAATGTCAGCAACACGGCCCAACAACGACAGCGAAAAAATGACCTTGAAGATGGCTTGCATCTGAGTCAGCTGGGCCCAGGGATGCTCCCCCGTGAGCATCTCGACGACCAGGCATCCCACGCTCCAAATGTCCGCCGCGGTTGTATGCGCTTTTTGTTGAACTACTTCGGGAGCCATCCAAAACACCGAACCTTGCAACGATGGGCGGTTCATACGTTTCCCAGTCAGGAGGTCTATGACAGTGTGACGTGAGGCGTACATGCTAAGCGATGATAACAGACGTACTGCCATCGACTTTTTTGGATATCCCGAAGTCAGAGATTTTGATGCCGCCCTTGTTATCCACAAGGATATTGGCACCTTTGATGTCGCGGTGGATGATGTCGCGCTCGTGCAGGTAGTTAAGGCCCCGGAGGATCTGTCGGACAAAGTTCTTGACGAGGGGCTCTTCAAAGGCACCGTAGCTGCGTAAGAGTGCCGTCACAGAGCCACCAGGCACGTATTCCAAGAAAATGTTGAGATAATCGTCGTCAACCGACGAGTCTGATGCGGCAGTGCAGCATTAGCCGGGGGACGTGTGACAGTTAGGAGGACCCACAGAGATACTGCACGATGTTGGGATGGGAGAGGTCTTTGAGGAGGTCGATTTCGCGCTCGAGGGCACTGAGCATGCTCTTCTTGCGCTCCTCATTGGGAGCTGATCCGGTTGGCAGTTCGACTTGCTTGACGGCCATCAGCAACCCGTTGACGGCATCCATGCCAAGGTAGACTTTCCCAAATGAGCCAGCGCCGATCAGTGCACCTTTGACCCACTTGGTACCTATTTATGGCAAGTCAGCATGTGGTCGGGCCAGCCCGGCAGATTGGCTCACCGTCGCTCGACGTGATTGTTCGACAGATCTCGTCCTCTTCCTCGGTCTCGCCGTCTTCGTCGTCCTCGTCCTCGAAGACGGTCTCCTCGGAAAGGCTTGTCACGTCGTCAATGTCAGGCTCGACCTTGGTCCAGTCTTCCGCCCCTTCCACGCCCATGTCCACAGCCATGCTCTGACGTCGGTTCTCCACCTCGGCTGTGATCTCGTCGACAGTGAGTAAGCTCGCCGTGTCGGAGTGATCTCGCTTGCTCCTTAGTTCGGTCATGAAACTAGTTCGCTTCGAGGCATTTGAGCTCGTCCGCGACAGTCGACCGCTCCCCGTCAGATTTTCCATCGATTCGGAGAGCGACTCGGTTGGGAACGTCACCGGTGGCAATAAATGCGGCTTCGAGTTGATGCCAGACAGGTTTTCCACGTCGTCCCCGGTGAGGATCACGGAATTGCCGTCCTCGGTACAAATCGACACCCGTGGCGGGTCCTCGATCGCGCCTTCGCTTGCAACCATCGATGCCTTGTCGGTCGACATGGCCGAGTTCCGCTTGGACGAGAGTCCGAAGGACCCTTGAGTGCTCGTGCTAAATCGCGAAGGCAAAGGTGGGTTGAGTGACATCATGCTCTCCCGCTTACCCCCGACGGACGAAGCCCGCAGCATCATGCTGTGTCTCGCTGTGCGGAGCACCTTTTTCTCGGCGAACGGGAAGTACTCTGTCAAGTGGGTCGTGATCAACTCGCTCGGCGGCCGCTGTCCAAAGAAATTGCGCAATTTCGAAGGCTTCTTGGTGGATGCTTGGGTAGGCGAGGTGGGTGACTCGAGCGCCTTTTCTGGATCGCGAACGCCGAGACCACTGAGAATGCTGATCGTACTCGCGCGTTTGATTGCCTTGTTGTTCTTCTGAGCGTCTTTCGCGTACTCAGACGGCGACATGTCGGGATCGTCGTCCAGCGTGGGCTGTCGTGAAGATTGAGATGGAAAGGCATTCCGTGCAGGGGACGTGGGGCTGGAAGTACGTGGCGAGACAACGGGCGGGTCTTCGCCGAATATCCGCGCAAGAGCCTTGGACCGCTTTGTGCGAGAACGACGGAGAATGAGACCCTGGTCTTTGATAGAGTCAGGTGGGCCGTGACATATCGCCAACAGCTCGGCCTCGGAGAGGGATTTCGCTGCGAGGAGTGAGTGCGAGAGACGGAAAAGAGAGGAGATATTACCATCATCGACTTGATCATCATTCTCCATATAGACACACCATCCGTCGACGCTTATCCCACCGTCGTCCGTCTCGATTCTGTTTATGATGGTCATGTCGTCTTTTCGCCTCGACGCGATCTTGTCGAATTTGCGGAGGACCTTTTCCATGACCTCAACACCACCTGCACAATCTGCGACGTCGAGGACACACGATCGGCCTTCGTCTGGGAGAATAAATTTGATGAGTTTTCGTCGGAGATCATCTAGTGACAGCTGTTGGGTATGGGAAGACGGGTGAAAAGGACCACGTCCGACAGTGAAAGCAGGGGATGATGGGTTAGACGAGGACTGAAATGCCTCGACGATGGGTGATAGCGCAGCGCCGGATAAGGGTGGCTGTGCGGAAGCGTAGGGGTGCTGGGCGGCAGCGCCAGTGGTGGATGGACGGGGTGGCAGCTTAGCACCGGGAACGGATGACATGGGTGAGCTGACACCACCAAAGGAGATATTTCTTCCGTGGTTGGAGCCATTGGTTATACGAGGTGATGAAAGAGAGCCGAGGGGAGAAGGGGAGCGAATGGATGGTTTCAGCGTGGAAGAGCCGGAACGAGGATCGGCGGGAAGGCCATAGGCGGGCCAGCTGTTTGGGGAATTTCCAGATAAGGGCGTAAGTAGGGACTGAGATGGCGGGGTAGGGGCAGGGGGAAGAGGGGAGTTAGCATAAGAGGAGGCATCTATTTGGTTCGGGGTTCGTGAGCGCTGGCCGGAGAGAGGGTGGAGATTGCGCGGTGTCGAACGGGACGTGGGAGGTTGTGGAGGCTGGCCACGCGGTGCGGGAGGGAGCA
Source organism: Tylopilus aff. striatulus (assembly GCA_038094335.1). Lineage (NCBI taxonomy): Eukaryota > Fungi > Basidiomycota > Agaricomycetes > Boletales > Boletaceae > Tylopilus > Tylopilus aff. striatulus. The sequence continues at coordinate 17,082 of JBBPTY010000133.1, read as the reverse complement.
AAGGGAGAGAAGGACGGGTAGCGGACGGAGCACCGTTTGAAGTGGAGGCAGGGGACGAGCCACAGGTTGGCTGTGGGAGAGGACGTATGGCGGGAGCGGCACGAGCTGAGGTGGCGTCGCCCGAGTACGGTTCGCGGATGAGACGAGGGAGGTCTGATCTGGAGGAGGAGGGAGAAAGGACGAGGGGCGCGGGTCTATTGTTGTCGAGACGTTTTTGGCTGCGCAGGGTGGGAGAGGGGTTGCGATCGCGGGACCCGTCGCGGGTGTGTGCGCCATTCTGCTTGGGGGCGCGGTGCTGAGCACAGAGAATGCGGAGGGACTTGACGGCGTGCAGGATGCGGAGTCTGTCGCCGACGCTGGATATGCTCATCTCCTTGAGGATGTCATGGTCGAGTTCGAGGAGGATGTCGCCTCTGATGTCGTGTTCTCTGAATGCGTCTGCGTGTGTGCTGCATTTAATGTCGGCAAGCCATCGTGCGACGTGCGCGTCGGACCAGGATTTGAGGAAGTCAGCATAGAGGTCGATGCTGTTGGCCATGGCCATGGTGGTACAACAAGAACCAAACAAATCGAACCGGTTCGTCTTCGATCCCGGTCTAGACTCATGCCGTGAGTTGGATATGCTTCAGCTCATAAACCAGCTCTCCTCTTCTCCTTCTCCCCACCAGAGCGGCAATGCTCGCCCCCCTCCTCCTCCTACTCCTCTCCTCCCTCGCCGTCGCGTCCCCCTGGCGTCCTGATCTCGTCCAGTACAACCTCAACCTCAACCAGCATGCACAAGACCCCACCCAGTACTACTCGAACAGGTCCAACACAACCTACACGCCCTCGCCTCAGAATTGGCGCGCCGTTCCCTTTTACACCATCCTTATGGACAAGTTTGCCGACGGCGATCCCTCGAACAACCAGTTCTTCGACTCCATGTACGAGTGGGACTGGAGAGAAACCCAACTTCGCTTCGGTGGCGATCTCAAGGGTCTCGCCTCGAAACTCGACTACATCCAGGGCATGGGCATAAAGGGCATCTATCTTTCCGGTACCATCTTCATCAACATGATCTGGCAGGCCGACAGTATGTCCACCTCTGTCCTCTTCTCCCTGCTCTCCCTCACTTGTTTATCCAGGCTATTCTCCCCTTGATTTTTCCGTCCTCGACCCCCATTGGGGCACCATTGCAGACTGGCAGCAGTTCATCGACGCTGTCCATGCACGAGGCATGTATGTCATGCTCGACTTCACCGTCGGCACCCTCTCCGACCTCCTCGGATTTCAAGGGTCCGTCTTTTTTTCTCCTCCGCACCGCCTCCTTCCCTCACCGGCCATTGTTCCCCAGATACCTGAACTCCAGCGCCCCTTTCTCTCTCAACCAATACCAGGCTGAATATACTAACCCTAACTACATGCCATGGAATTTCACCCAATATGCTGACTTCCAGGTCACCCTCCCTGTGCCTTAACCTCGTTACACGTCTAACCCTTCCTCATCAGATCAACAATCAGTGGAATGCTTCTTGTCAGCTTCCCGTCTTTTGGCAGGACACCGGTGTCATTCAGCCCGTCACCGGCAGCGGTTGTTACGAATCTGACTTTGACCAGTTCGGTGACATGGAAGCCTTCGGTGTACACCCCGATTGGCAGCGTCAGTTGTCCAAGTTTGCCTCCGTACAAGATCGTCTTCGCGAATGGAAACCAGCAGTCATGGCAAAACTCCCTGTCTTCTCGTGCATGGTTATTACCGCCCTCGATATCGACGCCATCCGTGTCGATAAATCAACCCAGGTTACCGTCGATGGTATGGTGGCCTGGGCCACCGCAACACGTGCCTGCGCCACAAAACTCGGCAAAACGAATTTTTTCATCGCCGGCGAGGTCACCGGTGGTGACACGTTTGGTGCCCTATATTTGTATGCTTATTTTCTCTCTTCTGTCAGAACGTCTCAGATCTTCTCTCAGGGGTCGCGGTCGCACGCCTTCCGAATACCCGTCGGGTTTCCTTCAGGCCGCCAACGAGACCGAGGCAGACAACCAGTACTTCATTCGCTCACAGTCACAAAACGGCCTCGATAGCTATGCATTTCATTATTCCATCTACCGTTCTCTCACTAGATTCCTCGGCATGGACGGCAATCTCGCAGTCGCATACGATCTCAACCTCAACTTTATCACCGCATGGAACCAAATGTTTGTCAACAATGATTTTTTGAATGCGAACACCGGCCTCTTTGACCCAAAACACATGTTTGGAGCAAGCAACTTCGATGTGTTCCGATGGCCCAGCTTGGAAAACGGCACGATGAAATCCGCACTGGCCATGTTCGTCACCAACCTGGTTATGCCAGGTATCCCTCTGGTGCGTCCCTTTTGCAGCCTGCATGGCCAGAGACTTGATCGTGCGTTCAGTGGTATTATGGTGAGGAGCAAAACTTTTATGTCTTCGACTCTACTGCGTCCAACTATCTCTTTGGGTATGCTTTTTTCACTGCCATTGATCACGCGCTGACGGTATGCAGGCGTCAAGCCATGATAAGCAACAAGGCATGGCAGCGCCACGGCTGTTATAAACTCGGATCGGTCCAATACTTCAATTGGCCACTTGAATCTGCCACCCTTGGATGTCGGGATGACTGGAACTCGCTCGATCACTTTGATCCTACTACCGACATGCGTCGCCTCTTGCGACACTACTTATACCTTCGCAGCACCTACAATGCCTTGCAAGATGGATGGGATCTCGTGCAACGTGGCAACTGGACCTACCTCATCCAACGGCCTGGATCGAACGGTACAGCTACAGAGATGGGCCTCTACTCTGTGTCCCGAGCTGGTATCGCGAACGTACAGAACCTCACAGGGAGCCACGCCGACCAAGTATGGATGTTATACTCCAACTTGAATACTTCGTACACATGGGAGTACGACTGTCAAAGTCCTCTCTGGATCTCGTCGCCCTACCAATCTAATACCACCGTTCGGAACTTGATCGCTCCCTATGAGCAATACACTCTTCAAGATTCCGGGTCGTCATACTATAACAATGGCGCAGCACCGTGGTATGGATGTTTGAACAGCGTCACTATGAATCCATATGGGATGAAAGTCCTCGTACCGATTACAGAATGGGTCGCTCCCCCTCCCATGCTAACGCGATTCCTCCCCGGACACGACGCCCGCATCACCGCCACACCTGGGGACCCGAACTCCTCGGCCATCAATATTACCCTGGAGTTCAGTACCGCCATGTCGTGTCAAAGCATCACGCAGAGCATCACCTTCAATATGTCGTCTTCCGGCACAGGTGGTCCACCCACATTAGATCAGAGCTCTGTCTTGTGTGGTAACGTGACGGACCCAGTCATCACCAGAGTGTTCGCTGCGCCACCGTCTGCTTTCTCGTGGTCCGCCACGTTGAACAACGTCCCAGATGGTATTCTAGAGATTATCGTGAACAATCCGGGCTCCAGTGATGGGACTGCGTCTACTGGGGTGAGTCGACTAGTTCGGACGTCAAGGATGACAGCATTGAATGCGCTCTCGTCAGGTCGTCGATCACTTGCTTTTGCGCAAGGGTGCTGCTAACAATATCATGGTATTTCCCGACTCGGACTACGACGACAGCGCTTTCCAACTCTCGAACGGCCAGTACACGTTCACGCACAAAGCATACGGCGCGGATATGTTTAGGTACTCTGGCAATTTCGGACAGAGTTGGTCAAATTGGACGAACTGGGAAAATGTGACGACTATCCCCTCCGACATTGTCCACAATCCGGACACGTGGTGGCCCGGCCAGCACATCATGGTTCAGTGTACGTCGTGTGTCCCCTTTCCCCTGGAGCTTGGCATTCACCTTTGGATAGATTGGAGTGAGGTGGCTGCAAGTGCGAACGTGGTAGTCCACGCGGATGTGAATCACAACACGCAACGCCGCGTTCCCCAATTCCTTGCACGTGGTCCGTTCAATCAGTGGGGCTATGACCAAGGTATCCCAGCTACCATGAACCAAGTTGGTGACGGCACCTGGGAACTCGAAATCATGGCATCTTGGCCAACGTACGTCCAGGTCAACGTATTCGGATACGATGATTACTACTACGGTGACGTCGACGGTGACGGCATTATGGATCGTCTTCCGCCGAATACCATCGCAGCAAACTACTTGAACATGTCCGCGCCGCCATACCCGGCACTCGCCTGGTCATTAGTGATCAACGATCAAACACTTGAATGGTCGTTGCAACCCCGTGGAGAGGCTTCCGTTGGCGCCATCATGTATGCGCTCTTGTTATCCATTCCCCTCATCACCGGTATACTTGCAGTGTGCATTTTCATGTGGACATTTTATGGCATCCGCCACAACCGCTACGGAGTTAAGCCCAAGAGCGGGGCTAGTAAATATCTCCCCATCTTCAACCTTAGCAACAAGTCGGCCGCAGACCTCAAGGACAATATGCCTATTTCGGAGAAGATCTTCCGTCCCAAAAGTACAACGGACGTCATTGGTTGGCCCGAGGACAAGGACAAACGTCGCAGAGTGCTCATTTCCACACTCGAATACGAGATCTTTGACTGGAAACTCAAGGTCAAGATTGGTGGGCTAGGTGTTATGTCGTCACTGATGGGCAAGGCCATGACGGACGTCGATCTCATCTGGGTCATCCCTAAGGTCAAAGACCTCGAATATCCTGCCGGTGAACCTGCAGAGCCCATCGAAGTCATCATCTTTGGAGAACCCTACCTCATCGAAGTAGAAATCCACACTCTCGACAACATGACGTACGTCCTTCTTGACAGCCCTGTCTTCCGCGCCCAGACGAAATCGGACCCGTATCCTGCGCGCATGGACGACCTCAGTTCCGCCATCTTCTATTCGACGTGGAACCAGGCAATCGCAGCCACCATTCGCAGGTTCCCCGGAATTGACATTTACCACATCAATGACTACCATGGGGCGCTCGCACCCATCTACCTTTTACCCAAAGTCGTCCCGGTCTGTCTCTCGTTGCACAATGCCGAGTTCCAAGGTTTATGGCCGCTCCGCACCAAGGAAGAGATGAAGGAAGTCTGTTCAGCATTCAACATCAGCAAGGAGAACTGCACAAAATATGTTCAATTTGGGAACACGTTCAACTTACTCCACGCTGCCGCGTCGTATATTAGCGTCCATCAAAAGAGTATCGGTGTCGCTGGTGTCTCTGACAAGTACGGTAAGCGTAGCTGGGCACGCTACCCAGCCTTGTGGACCTTGAAGCACGTCGACTCCCTTCCTAACCCCGACCCGACGGACATTGCCGCGCTAGACGAGAACCCAGTGTCAATTCGCGACGTCAAGGTCGACCAGGCTGCAGAAGCGCAGCGACCCGAGTTGAAACGACAGGCTCAAGAATGGGCAGGTATCAAACAAGACCCGAACGCGGACCTATTTGTCTTCGTGGGACGTTGGTCCAAACAAAAAGGCGTCGATCTCATCGCCGACGTAATGCCATCCCTGTACGTCGAATTAAATTCACTGCCCCTGTGCCTAGTGGTACTTACCGGCTCGTTTCAGGCTCGAGAAGCGCCCTTCGATCCAGCTCGTTTGTGTTGGTCCCGTCATCGATTTGTACGGCCGGTTTGCAGCAGAGAAGCTGGCGCGGTTGATGGAAATGTATCCTGACCGCGTGTATTCCAAGCCAGAGTTTACGGCATTGCCGCCTTATCTTTTTAGCGGCGCCGATTTTGCGCTGATACCTTCTCGTGATGAGCCGTTTGGATTGGTCGCCGTCGAGTTTGGGAGAAAGGGTGCGTTGGGCGTGGGTAGTCGACTCGGGGGTCTAGGTTTGATGCCAGGATGGGTGAGTCATACTTCCTGCATAATGGTGCTTGAATGGGACTCACGGTTGTGTACGACGGGCAGTGGTTCCCTGTCGAGTCGACGTCGACGTCGCATATGCTGTCACAATTATCCAAGACGATCAAGTTGGCGCTCAAGTCGACGGAGGAAGAACGTGCGATTCTCCGTGCACGCTCTGCAATCCAGCGGTTCCCTGTCGTCGAATGGCGCCAACGGATGGAAGACATGCACCGTCGGAGCATCCAGACAAGTCGGCGCATTGCAGGACAGAACGCATGGCGAGAATCGGATTGCGGGATCATGAGCGGCCAAGTGATGGAAGACACCGACGATTGGAATCCTGTCCACCAAGGCGTTCCGTCTCAGCCGGACTGGGACTCATCAAGTATGGCATCCTCCTCGCCACGCCACCGCCCCGTCTCACCGACACATTCGCATTCGTCGACGCCCAATGACGAGACGTTCCTCGTGCCGCCCCGACTGAACGACCCCGGGTCGACGTCGATGCATTCCGAGTCTGACGACGAGCAGCTATCACGCCGGAGTCTGGTGACGGGGAGCAAGCAGGAGTTTGGCGATTTCTTGGAGAAAGCGAACAAGGCGATCGCGCAAGAACAGCGGAACGTGCCCGATCCGTTCCTTCAAGTCGAGACGCCCCATAAACCGTTTGGATCGCATTCGCGGAGGGCGTCGAGCGAGTCAATCGCGTCGCTCGCCGAGGAAAAGGCCAACTCGCCGCTCAACAAGGCCGTCAGCTCGGTACGTGTTTCTCACCTCTCGAGCGTATTGTGTATGGATCTCATCATTGGACACAGTTTACGGATTCCGATGGCGGTGTCGCCCAAGAGTTCGTGCAGAAACTGCAGTCGTTGAGTTCTGAAAACTCCAAGGGCGAGCTGTCCATTGAACGATTCTTGGTCAAGTCCGAGGAGGCGTACTTTGACAGAGTGCGCAAGGACAAGCTGTCGAGCGCGGCGAGTTATATCTCGTCGCACCGAGAGTCGATGTGGAGTGCACACGGTACGTTGTCGATGGCGGATATTGAGCGGTCGCGGCCAGTGAGTGAGTACCCTGTCGTTTTGTCGTTGATATATGGTGGGCTGATGAATGGCGTAGCGCCTGGCACTCCAAGTACGCATCCGTTTACTGGGAGTGGCATGTTACCATACGGTGGTGACTTTGTGATCATGAACCGAGTTCAGATCGCGATGGCTCGCAAAGTCTTTGGTTGGCCGTTGTACACGATCGTGATCGCCCTTGGTCAGGCAAGTATCCCTCTGAGTTCTGTGTAGACGCATACTGACGCGCATTGCAGATGTTGGCTGCTAACAGCTACCAAATGACGCTCCTCACGGGGCAAAACTATCAGGACAATGTCCAGCTCTACGTCCTCGGTGGTATCTTCCTCGCAGCCTCGCTCGTGTGGTACGGCTTGTTCAGGTGGAAACCCTCCGTCTACGTCCTCTCCATTCCTTGGTTGTTCTTTGGTATCGCATTCTTCCTGATCGCCATTCCTTCACTGTCGCCGTCACTCGCGCGCACTCACACTATCATTTCGGATATCGCTACGTGGTCCTACGCTATTTCATCGGCTGCTGCGTTTGTCTTCTTTGGGCTGAACTTTGGAGAGGAAGCGGTGAGCGTCTCGTTTTCTGCCATGCACTATGTGTCCCTGATGCAGTTTCGTGATAGGGTGCTGCCACTGAGGTCTGGGCGCTCCGTGCGTGTATCGTACAGGGTTCGCAGCAGATCTGGATTGCAGCCTTGTGGTACTGGGGAAGTACGCTCAACCAGGCGCAACCGACCCACATCACACCGTGGTGGATCGTGTTCATCCTCTGGCCTTTGTCGCTCATGTCATTCGTCTTTGCCTACCTCTTACTCCGTGGTCTCCCGGGTGCGTCGTGGTCCGAAGGGAGGTGGGGGCAGACCGTGTGTGCTGACGGTGGACATTAGATTATTACCGTCAGACGCCTCCCAAGGTGCCCGGCTTCTTCAAGACACTCTTTAGGCGAAAACTGGTTCTGTGGTACGCCCCGTCCTCTAATTGAGCCTATCTCTCGAACGTCGCCGACGTGCTTTTAGGTTCCTCGCATCCGAAATCCTTCGGGACTATTGGCTCAGTGGGGTATGTATTCTGTCTTCTGCCAGTCGTCGTCGGGTGTTGAACAAGCTTCTGAAATCTAGCCGTACGGTCGAAACTGGAGTTTCCTCTGGAATGTGCCCATTCCTAAGTGGCAGATCTTGTTGCTCGTTGTTGTGTTCTTTATCGGTGTCTGGGCCCTCGTGATGCTGGTGTTGACGCATCTGAGTAAGACGCATACGTGGCTCTTGGCTGTCTTTGCGGTCGGCTTGGGTGCCCCGCGGTGGTGTCAGGTACGCGGTGTGGTTCGATGTACCCTGGGACAACATACTGACAGACGATAGACCTTGTGGGGAACGTCGTCGCTTGCGTTGTATATCCCCTGGGCGGGGGCTGCGGGTCCTTATCTCGGTCTCTCGTTATGGCTCTGGCTTGGTGTTTTGGATGCTGTTCAAGGAGTCGGTCTCGGGATGATTCTACTTCAGGCAAGTCCCAGCCGCCGACTGTATCGATGACGTATACTCACCAAACGCCCCTCCCCAGACGTTATCACGGCTCCACGTCTGCGCCACGCTCGCGCTCGCTCAAATCATCGGTTCGATCTGTGTCATGATCGCGCGTGCGACGGCACCGAATGCGATCGGGCCTGGGACAGTGTTCCCCAACGTCGGGACATGGGACTTTTCGCAGGGCATCGCAGGCAGCCCGATGGCCTCTGCGCCATTCTGGATCGCGCTCGTCTGCCAGCTCGTCATTGTGCTCGGGTACTTTTGGTTCTATCGTAAAGAACAATTATGTGCGTCCTTGTGTCCGTTGTCTGGTGACGTGTGCTGACGATGGCGTCGCCTTTGTTAGCTCGACCATAGTGCATGGACACTGGACTCTCGTTTTTCATTTTCATCTCTTCGGACGCATTTCTAACCATATGCACTCTCCTTTTTCCGCATGCGAACTGTCAAACGCAATGATCGGACGATGGCCCACATACGTACACTATCTCTCCGGGACACGTTATGTTATTTTTTCAACATCTTTCTCTCATAGACCTTGGTTCGTTCTTGGTTTCCTCAGGTTCGGCTTGCTTTTTCTCTGTTGGGCGTAAATACAAATCGATCGGGTGGGAAGACAAGAAAAAAAAAAGACCCAAAGGGGCTCTACTGCTACGGACGCTGTTTGCAGGCTTATCATAGGTATTCGTACTGCTGTGACCCATAACTACTACTAGCTCGCTTGAATCAAGAGAAGGAACGATTTGCTCGACGGGATGGATCGATGGTCGGATCCGTCGTACGGCGTCGCGTGTGGAGAAGGGAGGCTCGTAACCTAAACGATGACGGATCTACATCAACCTCAAGAGAACAGGACATGATTCAGACAATGGACAACACCTGTTCGGACGGCCGCTGCGGATGAAAGCGGCAAGATGGCCACCCGTTGAATCCCGCAGAACCCTAGTTCCGTTAGAACCAGACATTCTCCACAAGACGGACCAACAAACATAATCAAGGGGAGCGTCTGAGATCACGCTGACATCACTGAGGGAGTAAAGGTATCTCGAATAGACGCAAAGTACAATAACATAGCTATACACCAAATGTATAAAGATTCTACTTGGTACCGGTGGAGAACTCTGATAGAGAATGGGTGAGTGTTCGACCGAGGCAAGCACGCAAGACTTACTTGTCACGGACTTCGTACCCTCAGAAATGGCGTGTTTCGCAAGTTCACCAGGAAGGATCAGACGGACAGAAGTTTGGATTTCACGAGACGAGATGGTGGATTTCTTGGAGTAGGCAGCCAGCTCTGCGAATGATCAGACGGCAGCGATTATTCGTACAAGTAGCACATACTAGATGCCTCGGTTGCGATCCGCTCAAAGATGTCGTTCACGAACGAGTTCAAGATGGCCATGGCCTTGTTGGAGATACCCGTATCAGGGTGCACCTGCTTCAAGACTAGAATGCAACAAGTTAGAACCCAATGCCATACCAAACAAAGACAAAATACTGACCCTTGAAGATATACGAGCTGTACGTCTCCTTTCTGGCCTTTCGGCGCTTCTTCTTCTCACCGTCAGCAGCCGGTTGAGACTTGCTGGCAGTCTTCTTCGCTGCCTTTGCGCCTGCGTCAGCCTTGGCAGGTGCCTTGGATGCGGTCGAAGCAGGAGCTTTGCCTGCGGTGGATGCTGGCTGTGGCCATCGTCAGCACGCGATCACCGATAAGATGACTCCGACCTACTTTGGGCGCCATTTGTGAATTTACAAAATATACACAGGATGTGACTGTGGCAATCAAGTAAGAAAGTCGTTCGCGCACGAACAGGTCGATGTGTACGCACGAGAGGTGTTATTTGAGGGCCTTGGTAAAAGCGAGGTGGTGGTGGTGGGGGATGAAGTGTTGGTGGGGACGCGACGTCTATGACCTCAGCTTTATGAGTGGGCACGAACCCCATTTCAAGTTCCGCTTGCGAGGTGAAACTCACGTGATTCAACAGACCGCGCTGGTCACGCGACAGTCACAGTCACGCTTCCAGAGCTTTATATACTTCCGTACACACGCGTTTCGTTTTCTTGGCCATGTAGTCGCGTGTCTCTCTCGTTAACTTGAACGTGTCCTGCGAGTGAAGAATCAAGAATTGACTACCTAGCTAAATAGGACAACCAAATGAATGTACAACCCTCGAGTATTACAGTAATACATACGAAAGCAATCTATTCGTCCCAAGTATCAATCAGAAGAGCTCGCAGTATTAGTGGTTCGTGTCATCAACTATGGCACGCATACAAAATCTATATATCCTCCTGCACACCAATCTAGGCTGGTCATGATGGTATCTCCCGTATGTTACCCTTTGTATCGATCACCTTAAAGTCGGGTGCATAGTATGGGTATGGGCTGAGCAGCGTCCCCAGGCGGTGTAAAACATCAATCTGGAACTCCTCGAACGGGAATGCTTCACCGTCAACCATGAGCACGCCACTAGCCGTGAGGGGTTTGGCGCGGTATGCGGTTGCTTTGAAGTACCGGTTCTATCCAGCAGAGTCAGTGACTATCTTCTTGTTCGTGCGCGTGTACGTACCGAGCTGAACCAATAGGAACGGCCGGACTCAGCGCCCTCCATCGCATCGAGCAGGAATTTGCGTCCAACCTGACATACCCCCTTAGAAAGTACATGAACATGTGGGAGGAATATGACGTACAATTTCTTGGATCGAGATGTCAATCAGTCCATCATCAGGATGCGAAACAGGGAACTGCATCAATGACCTGAGGTACGCCAAAGTGAGCACGGAAGGTCGCACCAAAATACAAGCGAAATCAACGCACCGGCTCACATACGGACCCTTCCCAGCAACCATCCACAGAATTGGCTTCTCAAACTTGACCCACTCCTGGGGGGGATCCGTGGCATTGTCTTGCTTGTAGTCGGCAGGGGTAATCTCGGGCGCAGGCAAAGCCGGGGGTACGCCCTTGGCTGCGCTTCTTCTACGTGCATGCAATGCATCCACCATTTGCAACTTGTCTTGTTCGACGACCTTCATAGACAACTCCATCTTACACGTTTTGCGCGTGATAACTGGCGAAAAGTAGTGTCACAGCCTATGCCAAAAGCAACGGGCTCTGCTTACCTCCACGGAGGAAACCGAACACGAACCGAAGATCGCCCAACCACCTCAGGTGCTCCGTCTCGATGTCGAGGTCGGCCATGAGGCCAATGGTCTGCGACATGAACGATATGCGTTTTTGATTCCCTTGTGTGAAGGAAAACAAGTCTACTTTCATCGTTTGACCTGCACACGACTCAGAAATGACTTGACGTCTTTCGGGTTATGCACACGTGCCTTTGAGAACGTTGAGAGCTGCTGCGCATGGATCCAGCCCGTCGTGTAGACCGAGAATGTTTAACGAGAGACCATTTCCAGAACCTGCAGGTATCGGCGCGATAGGAATGCAAAATGCCTTCTCGGGGTTCGCGTGTTTAGCGATGCCGTTCAAGACTTCGTAAATGAGACCGTCTCCCGAGACGACGACCAGTGCATCGTAGGCGAGTTCCATGTTCTGCACGATTTCGATAGCATGGCCCGCTCTCGCAGTAACTATACAAGGCGGGAGCTCAACACGTGCAGACATGAGAAAACGGCGGAGGGGACTAACGAGTGACATCAAGGGTGCACCCAGCTGCGCGTAGTATCGGCTCCACTTTTTCGGTGAAGATCTGGCGTGCTTTCCCCTGTACATTGTCAGACGAGGAAAGTGTGGTGAAGGCCAGGCACGCACAGGACCACCGTGGGGATTAATGAGAACTTTTAAGACTTTGGAGGGATTACCGCCTTGGTGAGGGGAACGATAAGTATGGGAGAAGAAGGCGAGGAACCAGGGATCTGCGCACCTTTGTATGCCGCCTGGGTAATTGAACTGCACCATTCTGTGGCCAAGGGCACATCATCTTCTGTCACGTCACCGCAGAGGTGTAGCAAATGAAGACACTGTTTCCGGTTGCGTGCCAAGTAGGAGACGTCTACGGTTGTACCAGAGATGGTGGCGGCGACGACATTGTGGAGAGGGATTTCGAGAGGAGAGCGCCTGGGAGAGGATGCGAAGAAGAAGCAAGAGCGCTTGGGGACAGTGGAGAGGTCAGGACGAACGGTGAGGGTGGTGTCAGAAAAGGCGAGGGTAGTGAATACGCCGTCAGAGGAGCCGAGAACGAGCACTCGGTGGGCGGACATTGGACTCTGGGACGAAAACCGAAAACGAGGGTATCAGCGTCAGTGGCTTTATCGAGCAACACAGCTGTGCCCTTGAAATATCGTCACTCCCTGCCATGTCTATTTTCGGAACGCTGCAAACTAGTAATAATCTCTTTTCAGCCAGCACATGATCGTCGGCCATCTCAACTTCTGCCAGCGAATCGTAGTCCATGCGGGCAAGACCATCCTAATGGACCTGCGATCGATGGCGGCGCCTCAAACAGCTCCAACAACTTCAGCTTAGACTGGCCCCGCTCGACCATGTGATATTGGACGTACATGTGTAGACTAGAGGCCAGTACTAGTGACAACCCACCTCGAGTATAGCATCATCAATTGGGGACCGGTCCGCGCTGTTTTCACCAACGGAATCATCATTGAAATATTGATGCGCGGACTCAGGGGCGAGCATCGCTCAAACGGCTCCCGCCGCGCAGCCAATGCCATCACATGCGGACTGCACAGGTCCGGCCCATAAATATCCGCCGAGGTTTCATCACGTACCATGTTACAGCGCAGCAACGTCCCTCACCTCTTCTCCAAGTTCGTACGTACCATGTCCCCCCAGGTACACAACATAGCCCAAGTCGGTTTCGCCGCCGGGACCAACGAGTTGTATGATAGGTGACAAGTGGGAAACATTTCCGCGCGTCGGAGATCTGACGACGTGCCTGGCAGAGCACGACCCTCATACCCGCGGGACAGCATCCGATTCATTAAAAGGGCTGCCAATGCTGCAGCGCCTTTGAACATTGTCGAGTATGACCTGGCAGTCTTCCCGCCGCAGCCAAGAGCTTAATCCAACTGCCGCAGAATCGGAGCTGGAACGGGGTTGTTTACCCGCGCCTTACTCGCGGATGACGACGGTGAAACAAGCATCGCTTCCTTGAAAGCCATCGAACCGAGTGCTGGAATGCGAGAGATCTTCAAACAGAGAATCAACCATAAGCTGGTCTCTGTTAGCGATGGCACGTTTGACAACGTACCCACCGTTGCAAATGGATGGGCAGATCTGATCATTGTCGCCCAGGTCCGCAGTCACCTACCCACTTTGGACGTAATTGCTGATCGTTCGAACGTGCGTCAGGCTTTTCATTGGTGCCCCGATTATGGCAAGGCCTGTATGGAGTTTGCTCGGATCCTCAAGCCAAGAGGACTTGTAGCCTTTATCTGGAACTTGGAGGACAGGTGACGACCCTTCGGCTTTGAGGCAACTTATATTCTGATCAGACCGCAGAGACGCTGCAGGATGGGTGGCGCAGCTACGCGATCGCATAGAGATATATGAGGAAGGTACACCCCAATTCCGTCTTGGCCTCTGGCGCCAGACCTTTCATACAGAGTCCTACAACAATAACTTCGGGCCGCCCGAGGAAACGCAATGGTCTTATTACCTAGAGGCATCGGAAGATATTTGCGTCGACCGCGCCTTGAGCAAGAGCTACATGACCATGCTCCCGCCTGACGAAAAGGAAAAGGTCCGTCAGGATATCAAAGCCATTGTGACCAACGGAGATGGAAGAATTTGGATTGACGAAAGCAACGGCGTGTTTCAATACCCGTACAGGACGTTGGTGGTGCTATCGAGAAAGAAGTAGTCATAGCAACGCTGTTTACCGATTATGCTACATGTCGCTCCGATCGAAGGACGAATGAAACTGGTTTCACGGCGTCCATATCACGAAACGTAGCTCACACGTGCTCTCCCTCCGTGGGCCCCGGGAACTAAGGTTCAATCCTGTCATGCCGGAGGAAGAAACACCGCCCAGAGCATGCAACTCACTGCGCCCCACACGACGCTCCACGTGACCCACGCCTTGCCCCACCCCGGACGTTCTATAAGCAGCCACGCCGCCGCCCAATACACGAGGGGGTGTGACGGCAATACCCGGAGTGCGATCTGCACGTGGGCATTGAATGTGAGCAAAAGGGTGAGCGCGAGCGCGTGGAGAACGTGAGGAAAGAGCGATGGTGCGAGAAAGAGCGACCGGGGGTGGAGTTCGGAGGTGGGCGTAGACTTGGCCCCAGGGGTCCGGCGCGGCGTCCCGCAGCGACCAACAAACACATGTGGGTATATACGGGGCAGCCAAGACAGATAAAACGCGCAATACGCATAGACGTTGAGCAGGATGGGAAGGGCGAGGATAAAGTTGGGTATGTTGGACACCGCCCAGTACCAGAGGAACCCGACGTTCCAGTACGTGCGTTGGACGTGCGCGTATATTGAAGGTAACAGGCCCTGGTCGCACCATCCCGGACGGCGTGCGGCGTCCAGGCCAGACGCACAGAAGAGGATGTAGCCCCTGTAGTTGTGGTGAACGAACGGGGCGAGTGGGATCGCGACGAGAACGATACAGCTCAGTATTCGAGTTGGCGTAGGCTGGAACGCAGCATCGAGCGACCATAAACAACACCGAACACGTACACATGCAAGCGGATACTCACATGGTTTTTTCGCGCAGATAGATATGGTTCTACGAGCATTCCCCATACAATAAACCCGGCGAGAAAGATCCCGTTCGATCGAAACGCGCTCGCGAGGGTGAACCAGATGGATGCAACGAACCAGCGCGCGCGTGCACACGCCCACATGCCTTGATAGGAACAGTAGGTAAAGAATGGCTCGGTGTACGACGCAAACCGTAGGGTGGCGGGACTACTGGATAGCAGAGAGAGCGCGGCGGCCAGGAACGCGGCAGATGGCGAACGAAGATGATGCAGAGAGAGACGGTAAAGCACCCGCGTGGGGTCGAAGAGCGCCCCAAGCACTGCGCCGCCGAGGAGTGGGCCAGCCATGCCTGGAAAGTCGAGCCCCACACCCGAGAGCACGTCGCCAGACATGCGCATGATGAATGGGAGTGCGGGAAAGAACGCCCAGGCGTGTTCATACGCATATCCCTGCTGCACGACGTGCGCAAAGTGGAACGCGTCCCAGCGGAGCAGCGACGATATCCATGGTGGTGTTGTACTGCTCAGGATGAGTCGAGGAGAACTATCGAACAACTCGAGTAGATAGGTGGACGATATGATGAGCGTTGCGATGAAGACCCGACTGAACAGTGAAAGGATGGTCAGTGTTCGCAAGTGGTCACTACAAACCTGCGACTCGGCCATGTGCATGTCACTGCATGAGCGGCGAGCCTAAACGGTCACGGTGAACCGAAAAATAGACTCCTCACTCAAGTGAAGTCCTCAGCCCTCCTTGTAGTTCAACCACCTCGCATATCAATGGCATCCTATGCCCACCTGTCTCTGTAAGACATGCCAACACCGTAGTCCGCAAACCATTTACCTCACGCCGGGCCGTTCCGACTTGGTGAATATCTAGTTCTATCTCGTTGACACCCAAGGTCGCCCGGTAAGATGTCGATCTCTATTGACGTCAGAATAGATATTTTCCGGTTATTGGCAACATTCGACCATCGCCAACACTCCCGGCCCGCCAACACAGCACGCCTTCGCTTTCGGTTACCTTGAGGCTAGTGCAACTGCGACCCAAAGGACTATTTTTCTTCATCACACCCCTACAAACCAGCAAAGATTGCGCAAAGACGACTACACCGCAGCCGCTCCCCGCGGAATTTTACCAGAGCTTGTCCCATACCGCAAAGGAAAAAAAAAAAGCCTAGTCCAGGCGATTTATCTCTTGCTACCGTTCGATAGGACGGAAAAGGTAATGGATTTCGTAGTTCGTGAACTTGCCCATCCGGAAAGCACACCCGGGCTCGTTTCCCTGCGAGGGGTCGCCCAATGAGACCATGTTTCCCTTCGGGTCGTTGTCTTTCACGATCACAGATTCCTCTCAATTCTTCCCGATCGATACCCGCTGCTCTAGATGACAACGATCTCGCAATGGTTCTCCAGTCACATAGCAGGATTACCACGTCTAGTCGAGTGGCTCGTCGGTCTGCAATGGTATATCCATGGGCAACTGCCCACAAAAGCACGGAGACTCACGATCGGTAACGGGTCTCAGGACGTGACCTATAACGTAAGTGTACTATTTTTTCTTCACGAATTCGAGCCGTGTTTGTTGAGTTTATCTGGGCAATCCATTCGATCATGAATCCTGGTCACCCCATATTGATCAAGACACCGGTCTATGTGTAAGACTGTATTGGTAGGACTACTTTCACTAAGCCACTGACCCGACTGGCCTATCCAGTGGTGTTTTCCCTATCTTCCGTGCTCTTTGCAGTGAGTTTATTGGTTAGACGAGACCCTGGTTCAGTTCACGACGTTTTCTTACATACATTGCAGAGGTTGCTCCAAATGAAAATAGCGCCCGTTCTAGTGATCTTCTATCCTTGTATTCTGGTAGGCCGGAAAACCGAAGCCGAAGGCGTCTTACACTATTTCCAGTACGTGGATGATCGATGCATGTCCCTGCTCCGTTGCCTCTAATATAAAAGGCGAGTTAG
>JBBPTY010000132.1:5801-20905 GCA_038094335.1 Tylopilus aff. striatulus | reverse complement strand
CTTCCCTGTTACATCCGTGTCATCCAGAAGCACCCTGCAACAGATCCGTGAGTTAGCCTGAGGTGGGTGGGCACGAAAGACGATGCTCACTTCGTCCAGTGAGGACGGAGGAATGGCGGGACAAGCAAATAATTAATGGCATCCTTCTTTCCTGCAGCGATCGTGTAAATGTCGAATACCGCTGAAATATCACCACCGCTGTATTTTTGAAGGAAACTGGACGCCTTGCTCAGTTCTTCTGCGAGGAGCTTCAGCTCAGCGACTCGCGCCTCGGCGAGGTGTCCGACGAAGAACAGCACTTTGAAGCGGACGTCTGAAGGGAGCAAGTCTTGGATTTCCACTGGGCGTATGTCTGCGGCACGAACGAAGATTTGCGGGGGCACCCTTTGCCCAATGACAAGTTTCTCTGCACACTTCTGGTGCCTGGGCTCCACGATTGCCGACGGAGAATAGTGAACGCCGATTCCGCTTGTGAATCCTCCGAATGTTTGGAATGCTCTGACAGACAAATATGAAGTATTTATCAATGGCCCGGAGATCCCGGGAGTAACATGACACTCACCGCGAGAATTCTTCGTGAGATACACCATGTTCATTTCCGGCCGTCCTCGGTTTTCCGGAAAATAAGGTCGAGTACAGTTTGTCGAAGTCAATCAAATCCTGTGCGTATTTTCGGCGCTCTTGTTCATACTATAAATGATGTATAAGAGAGAGAAGAAACGTGGCATTTCCGAACGTACCGTTCTCAAGAGAGACGGGTGTGCCCATCCTCTGAGGACTTGTGCAAGCTTCCACGCTAAAATAACTCAGTGAGTACCCAGTGACGTATGGAGATGCATACCGAGATTGTGGGTATCATTCATGCTAGCATTCATACCCTGGCCTAGAATATGAAGGGATAATCTGAGGATGTTGGCATGGCATAAGGCGAGAATGATTCCCACCAGCTTTTGGAGAATGTGTGTGACAAGCGTCTCCAGCAATGAAAACCCGGTCCTTGATGGAGTAGCTGGATGCTACACGTTGTCCGACTGGTGGGGCGGCTCGCACGTTGAAACAGTGGGGGTGTGAATGAAGGACATACTGAGGTAAACAGTCCACCACTTGATTTCCTTTACTTCGGTTAGCTCGAATGGTTGCAGTATCTGCCTCAACGCCTACCAATGCTATTCAATTATAGGGAGCAACGAACAAGTAGGAAGCGCATACCGAAATGAGTTTCTGTGGATTCACCCTGCTCTTGTCAATCCGCTTGGTCAGGGGACATACGACATCTGCATCTGATAGTTGGGTGTAGAAACGAACTAGGTCCCTCTCACGAGGGATGATCATACACGATCCGTGCTCGGAGTGGATATTCGCACGGTTTCGAACATCGGGGAAGTTCGTTTCTGGCACCATGTCGACTACGCCCCAGATGTAGTCTGCTCAGATTCGTTAAAACCAGAAGCGTGATATCGGAGGGCTTGATTACCAGATTGTTCGCCTTCCATCTCAATACCCAGGGCTTTCCGAACCCAGGAATGCGCTCCTGCAAGCCGAGTGTCGGTGTTGTACGCGGATGCGCATGGGTACAAACTCACCATCGGAGCCAAGAACATATTTGGCGTGCACGATCTCAGTCTTGCTCTCCTCGTCGGTCGCGTCCAAGCGTTCGATAGTCACCTGTAGCGATAGCTCAAAAGGTGTTTGAACGGTCTGGTTAGCGCTAACCTTTACTGGGTATGACGTAGCGCTGGACAATTCGTCAGGGTCTTCCGAGATCTGAATGTCCACTGGCTGTGCTGGGCGCTCAACGTCTATACCATATGCGTTCATAGAGTCGACGAAGATAGACTCAATCGCTCCCTGGTCGAGCAAGAGCTAAACACCCGACAAAGGGTCAATACGGGACGGAGAGAATCTGTATAATACGATCATACCGTGAACGGATACCGTGCACCAACTTCGGCGGTGATGTTTGGGATTCGTCCCGTGCACTTCATATCTCCGAGTTCACGACTAAAAACATACTTAAGGGTTCATACCTCGATTCCTCCATCGCGGCCTGGGTTGTAGAATGTCTTGAGTCGCCATATCCGATCAGCAAGGAACTCATGAACACGCGAACAACGGTTACACACAGCCACATGCATCTGGTTGCCTTCTCTCAGCAAGCGCTCGGCAAGTCCATAGCTCTATAGCGATAATTGAATAAGATGATGAGAATAAACTTGGAGGGGGGGACATACTTGTATCACTTCGATCGTCCTTGGTTGAATACCATCGGCCTGACCGGCTATGACCTGTGTAGGACTATGACTAGTCAATACCTGCCCGAGTACAATACCGCAGCTGGTGAACATGATCCGGACCGTTTGTCAATAATCCTGACGTTTATGCCGGCCTTTGCAAGCGCGTTGGCGCACATGACCCCGGCGGGGCCGGCTCCAATGATGAAGACGTCGACACGGCTTTCGAGAGGCATGATGGGATGTACTGAAAGAAGAAGGTACTTCGGTTGATTCACTCATGAGCCATTTGTACGGAGAACATGATCGGAATCTTTCCCACCTGTCAGCCAAGTTCCGCCGCATCTCCAAGACGAACACTGCATGGAGAGTCACACGGACCATAAGTAGTTGTACCAAGATCACTAAATTCGCAAAGGGGCCAAGGGAGTCGCCGTGACTAAGCATCGCTGACCATGTGGCGCTGCCCCTTCTTTCCATTCTAATTTCTCAGGCACACGAACCTCAGCTCGAATGAGACCAAAGGCTAGACGTGACTATCAGTGATTCGTCCGTGTCTAGTGTCGAGGATGCGAGGGCTACCGCCTGGGTGGGTACCTCTACGTGGCGTGGGTTCGCGTGGGGGTCACAATAGGTCGTGGCAGTCTCACTGTGGGAGTGACTCGTTTCAGGTTAAACTGTGGGCGGGTTATGCATTGACATTTGTGACCCCCTTGGATATACAGGGCTTACAGTAACATCTGTTGAACGACATGACACTGAATTACTTTCCGTACGATTCGATATGGATATGTGACGTCCACCGAATCCGCACAACGCCCGTAAGTACGCCGTGTGCCATCTCCTTCTGTGTACAGTTCGTCCCCATTTTCTATTGGGGAAACGGACACCAGCATAGCCGGTATTTTTCACGCACCCTACAGTATCTCCATTTCCATTACCCGTTTGCAGGCTGCCGCTGGGCACAAAAGTTCAAGTCTTTCATCCAAGTATGTATATACAACGTCCAATTGTTTTCGAAAACGTGGGTCACCAGTGGATCTTCTGGTACCTCAGTAGGAACGAGTTAGAAAGTAAGCGCATGCTTTGCAAAATGGTGGTTCCAAGCACCCCTCAACAGAGCACAGTCAAGCCTTTCACAAACAAGATCCAGCCTGATTGTTGAATAACAATTAAGTTTCAAGAGATATGCATCCAAGTCTACACACCTGATGCAAGGCCAGTGACGTCATTGCGTCCGTATTGCGAAAATCTGACTGTGTATAATAAAAGTCGAAGATACATAATACTTGAATACGTTAATGTAAAAGTAGCTAACTCGTTCACATTCTACGGAACTCGTCTGCCATGACATGGTGTGAGAACACTTGTAGTACTGTTCCATAAACCTGCATATCCGTCGGATCACCGAGTCGAATGAGGCGGAAGACTGCTCGGCAGTAATGGTGCTTTCATATCTTCATGAATTCTGAGAAGTAATCGTCGATCTCGGGAATGCCATCCAAAGGCGCAATCGTAGCAACGTATCCATCCGGTCGGACGACCACGATCGCACCCTCGTTAGCTATGCCATAGTACGCATAGCCTTGTCCACCGACGTTGCCCGTTACATCCATATCATCGATCAACACCCTGCAAGACAACGTCAAGATGGGGCACTGTTGTAAATTCGAATGTCATACTTGGACCAATGTGATCTCAACACCGACGGCACTTTCAAAAAGTCAAATACTTCTTTTCTTCCTTTGCTGATCGTGACGATGTCGAACCGCGCCTCTGACGACTTGTTTGAAGCATATTTCTTCATGAAGCTCTCGGGATGTTGGAGGTCCCTGACCAAAATGTTGATCTTTTTCTGTTGCATGGCGTCATCAAGCTCGCCGGTGAACACAAGAAGTTTGTAACGGAAGTCGGATGGGAGGAGATCTTGGAGCTCGTATGGCAACGCGTCTGCCGCCCGAACAAACTTGTGAGGTGGAACCCGTTCACCGATCACCATGTTGCTTGCTAGATATTGATGGGTATCGCGGACAGCCACGGAAGGCCCGTAGTGTACACCAATACCGCTGGAGAACCCTCCAAAAATCTGGAATGTTCTGTGGACTGTGTTAGAAAGGATCAAACGATTTGCGAATCGACTCACTTCAGGAACTGCTCGTGAGAAACACCACTAGAGTTATTGGCTGTCACGGGCTTTCCAGAGAAAAGAGTAGAAAACGTCTTGTCGAATGCGATAAGGTCCTGTGCGTACTTGCGGCGTTCCGATTCATACTGCCGGTGGGTGACGAGGTATTTTAGGTGCATGCTATAAATATCATAAGGGCGACTCACAGTCGACAACAGAGACATTTCAGCCCATCCCCGAATCACGAGTGCCAGCTTCCAGGCTGTCGATGATCGTCAGGTCGGGGGAGTGGTATGGTAGATTATGTCAAACATACCGAGATTGTGTGCGTCGTTCATGCTCGCATTCATCCCCTGACCTGCGAGAACAATCAACCTATCTGAGTGGCTTACCGATCAGGCGGGACCAAGTACCTGCTTTAGGCGAGTGTGTGTGGCATGCGTCCCCAGCGATAAATACCCGATCCCTCACAGAGAATTTGGATGCCACACGTTGACCAACTGATATCAAGTCAGATGTGAAAGCAATCGTTGGCAGTTGATGACCTACTAATGTACAGTGTCCACCAGTTGATGCCATCTGTCGGGTGTAG
This sequence comes from Tylopilus aff. striatulus, assembly GCA_038094335.1. Lineage (NCBI taxonomy): Eukaryota > Fungi > Basidiomycota > Agaricomycetes > Boletales > Boletaceae > Tylopilus > Tylopilus aff. striatulus. The sequence continues at coordinate 15,957 of JBBPTY010000132.1, read as the reverse complement.
CGAGTAGGGGTTGAGAGATCTTTGTGCAACCTGCCCATGTCATTAGCCAATCAATGCGACCATAAGCTATGGGATCAAAAATACCTCGAGTAACTGCTTCGGTCCCATTTTTGTCTTATCGACTCGGCCGGTTTCGGGGTTCAGCACATCCTTATCGGCGAGTTGCATATAGATTCGGATTCTATCTGCTTCACGAGGAACCAGGAGACATGACCCATTATTAGAATGGATCAGGCTCTTATTCCGAACATCGGGGAAATCTGTGTCTGGAATCATGTCCAAAACGCCCCAAATAAAGTCTAGTCGGATAATGAAACACCGCAATATATGATCCCAAGAGTTTCTCACCACTTTGTTCTCCGTCCATAGTGATATCGAACGTTTTCCGGACCCACGAATGGGCTCCTGTGGGTACGGGTCATTCAATTTCGGTACGGGGGGGGGGAAGGTAGAATTCCGAACCATCTGCGCCAAGCACAAACTTGGCGTACACAATCTCTTCATGCGGCTCTCCATCGGGTTCCTCCAAGTGTTCCAATGTTACCTAAAGTTTCCCCGTAAACACATGCTGTGGCGTATACGGAGATGTTCACCTTGACAGGATATGACATTGGGTCGGCAAGTTCTGCTTCATCGGTTGACAGCTCTATTTGAGTGGGTATAGTCGACCGTTCGACTTCAACACCAAGCGACTTCATGGAATCTAAAAATATAGACTCAATCCCTCCTTGGTGCAGAGCGAGCTAAGCGTTTGTCTTGAGAATAAGCGAACTACGGGATCCAAGTGGAACGTACTTCGAATGGATAACGGGCGGAGGGTGCAGTTACGTCAGGAGCACGACTGGAGAGCTGAGAAGGTAAATGAGACTATGGCATTCCAAACGCATCGAGACCTACTTGAATGCCACCATTAGGGCCAGGGTCGTAAAATGCCTGCATAACATCACGACTTGAGCTAAGCACGAGCATTTCAGGTCACTTGCCGCCAGATGGACCTCACATCCTTCCCGTAACAAACGTTCTCCAATACCATAGCTCTGCATATCTGGTTGTTCATCCAGTCTGCGAAGATAAATAGAGCGCTGCTCACCTGGAAGACCTCGATGGTGCGAGGTGAAATCCCGTCTGCCTGACCGGCTGCAACTTGGGCAGCACTGCAGACCATATTTACCAGTGTAAACACGGACACCAAGTACAACCGCGAACCTTACCGCTTGTCTATTATTCGGACGTCAATTCGTGCATTGGCCAGTGCATTGGCGCACATGAGCCCGGCAGGTCCAGCACCAACGATCAGGACATCTACTTGTGATTGGCGAGGTGAAGACATAGTAATGTGAATAAAAGGAGACGCGTCTGTCAAAGTTCGGGTCCTGCTTGTGGAGAGCAATGTCCAAGGAAGAAGTCACTTTATATATCATTCGGTGAAGGTCTTCCATCCCAAATAGAGACAGGGGAGTAATTGGTGCCACGAAGTCCCGATGTCTCAAGGGGCTCAGGATGAAACCTCAGGGACTCAAACGGGGTACGAATTTCCGCATAACTCATGCACGGCGAACTGGATGAACATTTAGACACCAGCTGCCAACACCCACACCGGGCATGGAGAAGTGGATGACGACAATAGCTCACCTTTATTACATAGGCAGCCTGGGCACGGCTCATGGTAGTGTACAAATCTTGGCTTATGAGAAGATTTGCAGCCAATATATGAAATGGGGATAGCGAGTCATGCCCACCGAGCCAGTCCGAACTAGGCATCGAGATCACAACGGAACCATATTGTGGGTCCATGATACACGTGGAGATGGAGCCGCTGACGCCTTCGTCATTTTCTTTCCACGATGACGTGTTTTTGACGGCTGCGTCTGAGCGTTACTCACTGGGCGCTGCGCAGTGAATAAGCCTGAGGATGACCGATACGAAAACGGTAGTAGGCGGCCCACTCTACCAGTGAGTTCGCTTTAGCTTCTCCGTGGAATTAACGGACTAGCGTGAGACCTTGCTAGTACAAAGGTTTGAAATGATTGGAGTCGAGCATATGTGCGACACCATAACCTGCCCGCAAATTTCTCCGACTCTCAGCTCGAAGTCCAAGTTCGGAATTAGCCAGTCTCTGACAGTCTCTGAATAGTGGACTTGGTGGCTACTTCACGGCGAGGGAAATGGCCATGGTATCAGAAACCTGATCCAGGGCCCCGGCCCAGGCCCCACGCAGGCCGGACGATGCAGGTCCCGGCAGTGGTCCGGGCTACATATAGCACAATAACTTGTTTTAGACTCAAATTCATCAGCGTGAACAAGGAGGTATACTAAGATAGCACGGTAGGTGAAGCAAAGCCAGATAGGGAGCAGTGTGCACGATCTGTAGTGCCGCGTTACTACTGTACATACATGAAAAGGTAATAATATGTGGTCCCAAAGTCGTTGAAACCTGAGGCCTGGGAGTTGGACACTGAGTCTTTCGATTTTGATTTCAAAAGGGCTTACAATAAATTTCATACTTCGCCGTGTAATACGCACTGAGCGTACTCTGCCTTTTCGATCCCTTCCTTGGTAAGCAAAATCTCCTGCACCTAGAAACGCGTCAGAATCGGACAGAAAACGAGTAATATAGACATACTTCTGGCGGGGGGTCCAGGCCGAGCGCTTCCGCCCTCTCCCATCGTTCCAGCCTAGTCATCCCAATACAGGGACCAAATTCATATGACCTACCGCCTCTGTGAGTGCGGACCAGTTAATTTTCCGGGCAAAAAACCCACATGTCGAAGAAACGAAGCATTTGGTATATTTTATTCTGCCCCTCGGAGTGGACTATAAATGCATGCCAGGATGAATGCTCCTTTTGTCCGTGGCACCATACGCATACATACCGGGCTGTACGTACCCCATCTTCGATCTGACATGAGTGTAGTATTTGCGATAACGACCGGCCTTGTCTTCAACATCTAGATGTGCCCTCTCTGTCGTCACAGGGGAAGGTTTCTGTTTGTCGGACTCGGGTGGTTGTGGAGGAGCTTGTTGTGCCGTATCAGAAGACAGCCGGCCCGGCACAGTTACCTGTTCAGTAGAGCCCTCCTCGCCAAAAGGAATCTCAACGATGTCGCTGAGCTTTGCTTCATGTTGAATTTCGATTGCCGGTGGTGTCTCCACCTGCTTACTTTTCCCTTTCACCGTCGCAGAGATTTTCTTTCCGTCGCGAAGAGAGTTAGTGCGTTTGGCACTAGTAAAAGAAAGAGTCCCCTGCTTCATATTCGGCATGATGGTGGAACAAGGTGAGCTTAGAGAATCAGGGAATGGTTCAGCTTCCAACCCTTGGGAACATAACAACAGGGGTACTGCACAGCCTCTAAGGTACGTCGCATCACGTGCTGATAAAAGGTCAGATAAGATAGAGTTGAGGTATGCACTCCAATGTAAATACGTGGCAGTGTCCAACACCGATCTCTCAAAAGCCAAAATCGTTCGAAGGCCGACCCCCGGTATGAAAGTGAAAGCCCCCTCCATGGAAACTGCCGCCTTGGAACTGTGCAAAGAGATCCGCTAGGTCAGCGGGATTCATAGCACCGTGCGGGGTGCCCCCAGACTCGTTCTGCCCATCTTCGTCCTCGCCCATGTCGTACCGCTCTCGCCGTCGAGGGTCAGACAGCACGGCATGCGCTTCGACGACAAGTTTGAATTTCTCTTCGTCTCCGCCCTGGGGGTACAAAGTAATGAGTATACAAGGGCAATAGAAAAGACTTAGAAACTATAACCTTGTCAGGGTGGTGTTTCAGACTCTCTCGTCGGTATGCCTTTTTGATGTCTGCCTCTGTGCAGTCCCTTGAAATATCTGGCATGATAGTAAGCGGCTTGTTCAGAGACAGGCTATGTAACGACATGCCGAGTATCTTATAATAGTCTTTCGTCTTACTTCGTTTGAGGGCAGCCTCGGCTTTCTTGAGTTCAGCTCTGAGAGATCTAACATCTGCATCAGCGCCGTCAAAGCTGGCCTGTTCGATGGAAGACTTGAAATCCGCTACTGCGGCGTCAAATTTGTCGAGGTGGAGATAAATACGGGCGCGAGTACGCAACGCTTTGAAGGATGTTGGAAGAAGAGCGAGAGATGCATCCGTATCTATCAAAGCTTCACCGTATTTTTCAATCTATATTTGGGAAATCATAATGAGAGACACGATGCATGAATGCACAAAACTCGTCCAATACCTTGACCAATGTGGTAGCACGGTTCGATAGTAGCGTAGCACGGATGTGTCCACCCTTGCCCTCTTCGTCAGCCTCACCTATGCGCTGTTGAGACGAGCTATCAACACGTATTTTTCTGAACGGCGAGTGTGTTGCACACCTCTAGACACTGTGTATAAAGTGTCACTGCCTCATCTAATCTACCACTTTTAAATGCTGTATTGCCTTCTTCCTTTATTCGCTCGACGTCTTTAATACGTTTTCGTAGCCGCGAAGCAACTTCATGTTCAGGGTCCAACCGAAGGGCGGATGCAACGTGTTGTAGTGCCTGTGGCAGCTTACCGGAAAGAAAGAGCACTAGGCCACGGACAACAAGAATCTCGGGTGAATTGGAATCTAGTCTCATGGCATCGCTGTAGGATCCACTAAGTCAACTTCTGTGGCGATATCAAGTCATCATGCGTACTTGGCAGCAATATTGGCGGCATCCAAGTTAGCGCGTGCGATTTCCAGCTCGATTCTCCATATCCGCCATTGTATTGGTACCTCGCCGCCTTCTCCCTCGATGCATTGCAAACATCTGTCAAGAGCTATTCGGGCCATTGCCCATTCCTTTTTGCATTTAGCGTTGTCAAAGTTGCGCAAGTGAGTTTCAAGCTCCAGGATTTTGTCCTGAAGCTGCAGCGCGGCAGTGTTGATAGGTTCCAGAGCAATTACAGCGCGTAACGTCGTCAGAGCGGGCTCAGAAGAACCCAAAGCAAGATGACATCGAGCGAGGCGGATCAGAGTTTTTGAGGAAGGTTGTGATGATTGCAACGCGGCCGCCTGCTGACAATCGGCCAACGCAGGACGGAAGCGCTTCAAGGCCATGTAAGACGCCGCACGGTTTGTTAGGTAGGAAGGTTCTGTGGGCTGCATTTCTGAGGAAAAGTACGCCAGCGATCACGATAAGACTTGCTGTGAAGCTCGGGAGGCGCACCTATGGCTTTGGTATATAGGTCGATTGCGTCGTTGTATTTCTGTGCTTTGAACGCAACGTTTCCTTGTTCTTTAATGTCATCTGCAGTGGGCCAAGATGGTTTCGGGAGAGGAGGCTCAACGGGCTGTGCAGGAGAGGGGGTGGTGGGGCTTGTCGGTTGTAGTTGTGATTCAGGATGCGGTTGAGTCCTGAATGCGAATCAGCAGACATTAGGTCAGGCAATGCCGACGCAAGCGCACTTGATACCGTTTGCCTGAGCGTGTTTCTTGGCTTGAGTCTTTTTTTTATTCGTCATGTTGCTGAAACGAGGGGGCGTTCTACGAAATATGTTGAGTATGCGGAGAACGTCCAGAGTTACACGCTAAAGTAAACGGAGTGGATATCGAGAGAAGGACGGGCACCAAGGACTGGCAAGCGCGGGTAGTACGAGGAGGAATGCTCATTACTACACTCCAAAAGGAAGGTGATCACGTGAAATCAGAAAAGGAGATATATTCTCACCTTACATTGTATCGACGCGCTTGACTCGTTCTTCCCACGATCACAGACGCATAGCTTCCTCCATCTACATGCCCGCTGCCTCCCCGCCCACCCCCGCCCCGTCCCCGGGCCCGTCCAGCTCCCTCTTTTCGGATGAATTCCACATCTCCAAAGCATGTTCCGCATCATGCGACCCCGCAAATCTTTCTCGCATCGAATTCGCAAACTTGATTGTACTCGGTCCTGCATCTCGTAAACGCTATCTCCTTTCCATCCTCAGCGAGTGTACTCCTGCCGAACTCCTCTTCATCTCCCAAACCGTCTCCCCCATGCTCAGACGTGACTTCCTTGCAGAACTCCCCCCGGAGATCACATTGCACATCCTCAGCTATGTGAATGACCCCAAGTCCCTTGCGAGAGCCAGCCAAGTGTCCAAGCGGTGGCGTGATCTCGTTCAGGACGAGTGGATTTGGAAATCTATGTGCGGGACATATCGTTTCAGTATGGATATAGATGATGCCGAGGAAATCCAACATGACGACATATACCTCCAAGATACTGATCCGTTCCGCCCTCATCCCATGGATCCTACCTTACAGGCCCTTACTGCTGAACAAAGCTTAAAGCGACAAGAGCGATCCCCCTTATCGTGGAGACGATCGTTCACTGGCAAATCCATGGACGGCGCTTCTCCATCGTACCGGAAACATTTTCAATACTCCTACGTCATAAGTGAGTAAACAGCGTTATCGTCTCGCAATTCACCACGTACTCAAGTGGTATCAAGTGTCCAACATGCGTAAAGGAGGGCATCTTCTTCGTTCACACCGCATGTCTGCTATGACACCCGATGGTGTCGTTACATCTGTCGCACTCGACTCTGATCGCGTCATCGTTGGATGTGCCACCGCAAAGGTCCATATCTACAGCGCCAACACCGGCGTCTTATGTCGTACGCTTACGGGCCACGAGCAAGGTGTATGGGCGGTACACCTCGTCAGTCGTGGTGGCTATTGGGATGAACCCGAGTGTGGTACCCAACCACTATCTGACACATCGGTGGAGCCCCTTACCTCTTCCGGAACAAATGGTTGCATACCCCAGAAATACCGACGGGCATTGGGACTCGATATTCCAAAGACGCAACGACCGCGGTCGGCTCAACGGCCTGACTTCCCAGGAAAGCCGAGCGACTTGTGTTGTACATCAGAAGGTTGGGGTCAGCCTAATCCGATCGTCATCAGCGCTGGCTGCGATAAGACTCTGCGCGTCTGGGACGTTGTATCAGGGTATGTGTTTTGCGGTTTTAGATCACCCCTGTAGGCTGATCTTGCACAACTCTAGCCATTGTATTTACATTCTCCGAGGGCACGAGGCGACCATCAGATGTGCGCGTGTTTTGCACAACCGCCCGATTGCGGTGACCGGTTCTCGAGATACAACGGTTCGAGTGTGGGATATACAGAAGGGTCGGATGCTTCGAATATTGGAGGGCCATTCAAACAGTGTCCGATGCCTCGATGTCTGCGGCAACAGAGTGGTCAGCGGGAGCTACGATACTACGTGCCGAGTACGTCCGAATTCCTCCATAACTGCATAGCTTGTGAGCTCGGCATCGCAGATATGGAACGTAGACACAGGAGAGTGCCTATGTGAGCTGTCCGGGCATGACCAAGCAATCTACTCGGTCGCATTTGATGGCATTCGCGTCGTTTCTGGTGGAATGGACACAACGGTCCGCGTATGGGACGCCTTGTCCGGGTACGTCTATCCCATATACCCAACATTATCTATCTGGAACTCAACGCGTCCTCGCAGACAATGCATCGCGCTACTACAAGGGCATACGGCCCTCGTGTGTCAGTTACAACTCTGTCCTATAACGGGGCTCCTCGCCACAGGAGGATCCGACGGACGTGTGATCACGTTCGATCTACACAACTACACCTCTCTACAACGTATCGCTGCCCATGACTCTTCCGTCACGTCTCTCCAGTTCGATACCAACTTTCTCATTACTGGTGGTAATGACGGACGAGTGCGGATGTACGAAATGCAGAGTGGGGCTTTTATCCGCGATTTTGGCGAGCCATGTGAAAGCGTGTGGAAGGTAGCTTGTAAGGGGGGGATGTGTGTGCTCACCTGTAGGCGGGCGGGAAACATGGTGGTCGAGATCTGGTCGTTTAGGGCGAGGACAAGGTAGTTTGGCCTGTCGGTAAGCTGTGTTCCAAAGGCCATGCAAGGTTGTCGTTCTTATACTATAGTACTATATCCTGCTTGGATATAATTGGGGGACTATCTTGTTGTTTCGAGATATCCGAGCAGACCAGTGCTGGCTGCATACATGCAATGTGAAGTGCCACTTGCTGGAGATGACATCGACCACTATTACTGAACCAGGGGGTGTAATTACCCATGTTATGGGTTGTGGACACTGCTAACGGTTTGCCAGGGCTGAGCAAGTCGAACGGTGGTGGGACCGAAGCATTCCGACTTGCGTCAGGGAGATAGAACTGGCCGTTGAAGTTGGCCCACTGGCCCACTGGGGGCGCGTTTGAGTATTTAATTTTCTCGCGCGGTAAATCACGTGAAAAAGATTAGCTCCTTACTACGATGGCCTCTGATTCCGATATAGCGCTGCGTCAAGTCCCCTCCCTCGTCTCTTGCTGCCAGCGTAGTGAGCACCCTCCTGTCCCCCCCTTCTCAGAATTCATATCCCATCCCAGTCCTTTCAGCACACCCGGACGGTATGGCGTCGTGTTCATGAGTCATTTATCTCATTATGCACTCCAACAGCCATAACTTGTCTCGGTGATAATGTAGGGTACCATGTCATTGAACCTGTGCTCGAGTGCTACTCTGAAGAGACCCTTCTTCACCTGGAGCTATCTTCTCCTGTCAGCGCATCCCACAACTATCACAGCCTTTGCTTATCTTTGATTTAGTGTCTCCAACAAGACTCAGGCATGTCCGCTTTCTGCCCCCAATTCACTCCCCTTTATATTATTGCACCAGATACCTGGAAATTTCTATGTTTCAAGTTAGCTCCTTGCTACAAGGGACCATTTAGAGGAGAATCTTGGCGTGATGCATACTTTGTGTGTATTTCACCCTCTATGCGTCCAGGAGTACATCATACTCATCTTGATACAGCATCTTCGTGAGGTTAGAGCTCGGGAGATGAAATCCCATGAAGAAAGGAGAAAATATATTGAGAAGTTGGATTTATCTCCTGAAAAATGGGGAGTAGTCTTTAAAGCTCATTGGGATGCTAGTGTGTGATGTCGAAGCCGATGATGAAAGACTGATGGTGACACTTGACATTTATCTTAGCAGTGGTAGATTATGTTGACGGGGCGACGAGGGGACTTGCTGTGGTGACGTATCTTGCCAGGTAGTTGAGGGGGTCCCTGAGATGTATCTATAATCGCGACGGTTTAGAGACCGTTGGTTACTGTAATTTCCGGAGCCTCGACAATAAAAGGGGTCTAAAAGTACCGAGAACTAGTGCCTGAGGTGACCATTATGATGACAGTACTACATACCCCAAGTTGGTCAGTGGTATGTATGTCCAGTGACACGTCCACCTACTCCCCTTACCACCCAATGAAGTGAAGAAATTTCATTGTACCCTTCCATGTCCATCCATTTCCATCTAAATGCCCCACCCCCCAGATCCTGATATTCATTCTCATTTGGATATGAGTGACCTGGAAGGTCACTGCTGAAACCCAACTTCCCTGTCAACACCCTGATAGTTAGCTTGCCCATACCCTGTCACTGATATGCTGGGTCCACATGCAATCCTCCAATGCTCCCGTCGGTATGCATCAACGCAGATGCTACCGGCCGTCCCTCCCTCCTGTTCCACCCCATATTCGGAGACACACCGAATACGGCGCCCGCGACATAAATGCGCGCCCGGACGTGGGATTGACGAGGCGCCCTGTACAAACGACAGGTCCGTCGCTCGGATCTCCGATACCTCCAACTCCTCCGCGTCCTCTGGGGCCACCACGCCAGCGGGCACGTCGCCGCCACACAACCTGTACCTCGACCGCAACATATCCTCCGCAAACGCCCCAGGGGGAAAGGTGTGACGCACGGTGGGATTCTGACGCGAGGACTGCTGCCCACTTTTCGTGGACGGCCCCAACGACGATCATGGGTGGGTCTGTGTCAGTGCAGGACACGATCCGGGGAGGTGCACCGATGCTGCTGATGGTGGTGGGCGAGCCGTACGCAGAACGCGCTTCGCAGGCCATGGCCCGGAGGTCTTCAAAGACCTGCCTGACGTGTGCTTTCTCGGCCTCTGTCGGCGTGTCTATGGATGATGTGCTCGATTCTCCTGAGCAAAACACGCCAAATTGGCGGTTCTGGTGGGAAAGGGCGACGATAGAGAAGAGGACAGGGGGACCGATGTCGGAGACGTCGTTGGAATGGAGCGGTGTAGTGGACCATAGCGTGACTTTGGATGGGTCAACATCTTGCAGCGTGCCGGTGCGAGGTCCC
>JBBPTY010000131.1:0-28207 GCA_038094335.1 Tylopilus aff. striatulus | reverse complement strand
TTTCTCCTTGTGCTCGTCCACGTCCATGGCCAGAAAGTCCTGTTCGATTATGGACGGATGCCTACTCCGCAGGTCGATGGGCGTCGCCGTTATCCACGACGCACACGACGCATAATTGTTTGGTTTGAGCGCCCCGACTTCCAACAAGCTAGACAGTGCGCCCATGAAAATGGGATTCGTCACAGGGAGAGACGGTCTGCGTACTTCAGAGGCCCTTCGTCGCCCCTCCTGGACGAGCCCATGTTGACGAGCCACTTGATCAAAACTTTCTCGCTCCCACCTCCCCGGTCTGTGCCCTGCCCAATGCTCGACATGCGTTGATACGCTTCCAGCCCGCCTAGCTGGTCGATTTCCTGTTCCACATCCCGCAGCGCCTTGGCATTGGACGAGCCAGATGCATTCTTTTGAAGCTGCCTCTGCTTCTTGAGTAGAATATGGAAACGCCTGATCAGCGCCCGCGTCGTCTCCGGCCTGCCGCTATGCGCGGACGAGTGCGGTTTGTCTGTCGAGGTGATCGGTGTCTTCCTCTTGCGAGCGTTACGCATCGGAGATAGCGTGGACCTCTCTCATCGCCGTTTTTTCAGAGTCCGTTCTTTGTTCTCGACTGCATCAATCGACACGTACTGCAATGCATATGTGACTAGTGCGTCCGAGTTGACTAGCAGCTGTGCTGGACTCAGAATATTTCACACTGTAGAATCTTCATGATGACGGCAACGTGCAAGGAGACCTCGACTCCCCATGGCTACACGCGTCATTTGCAATACACCCGGCGAGCATATGGCGATACACGAGGTTCAGCATGGATAGCTTAACACCAGGGTACTGAGCACCGACAACCTTACACACTCTCTCATATATAGAGATCAAAAAGACGGTCGTGTTGACCGATGGCGGCCGCTCCTTGAGCCTTGCATGGGAATCCTTACCTCGCATCACCGTCCTTTCACCGCCCCAGAGTGGCATACCACAGGCAGTCGGTAGCGATACCAAGGTCAGTGCTCACTTGTAGCGATGCTCCATACCGACACAGCGCTGTCCCGTTCCTGGGGTCTCGCCGTCGTCAGCAACCAAAGGTGCAATCATAGCCCAACGACCCGTGCGTTTCCCAAGTCGATAACGATGGTGAGAAATGATCTCGAGTGCGATTCCGAGTCCGAGCTCTTAAGTTGGTGGCGCGCGTTCCCATCGGGATGGCCGACAAAGCGAGAAGCATCTAGAGAGTGATGAGCTTGAGCTTACTCCCTCCCTCTGTATCTCGGTGATGATCGCTTCCACGGATACCGGCGTTGATCGTCGATATGAACACGAAGTTGGTGCTGCTGGCGACCGCACAGCCCGCCAGCCGAGACTTTTCTGCGGTACTCGTGAACCCTGTGTTCTGTCACGACCAGTAATACTATGCCAGTGACGTCGGATCACTGCGGTAATAAGTGGTCAGCAACCAAGTCCGATGTTGCGAGTGAAAATCGTATTGAGAAAACCTAGGAGATACGACCATGGAACCACAAAATGAACGCCGAAGGAAGTGAATTGCGTCCAGCGCCCTGCGGAATCACTCCGTAATCAAAGTAATGACGAAAAGAATACAGGGAAAAAAGCAAGAAAGTGAGAGAGGGGGAGGTCCAGTCCCGGGATGCATGCAAATTTTGCCAAGGGTAGGTCTGTTCATACAAAGCCGCTGCCGCCCCTCTTGGCGTCTATCTTCTCGAAACGTTCTTCTTCTTGACGCTGTTGTGCGTCAGCATTTGTCGCGATAACTTAGTCGAATGAACCTACCTTCTTGATAACACACATGTTGGCCAAGAAGAAGCCAATGACGATCGACATAAATCCATACATAGTGCTAGAACGTGTCAGTTCGGACATACCCTCACCTCAAGACCAAGAGATGCTTACCTGAAAACGTCGTTCAACGTTGCGTCCGCAAATTTAGTAATCGGAGTTACGCAGAAGCTGTTCGCTGCCATGGCCGCAGTCGCGTTCGGACAAAAATTGCCCCCGAATGCGACCTCGTCACTTGCACTGAAGTAACCGCAGCATTGAAGCTATCACGTCACCAGGATATTAGCACTAAGATCCTATACGTGGATACCGTCGTGCTGCGCACCTTGTCTTGCATGGCGATCTTGGTCGCATCGCTCTGCATTCCAAACACTGTGTGATAATCGTTGCGCTCATGTAGCGTGGAGAACCAGATTGCAGTGCCGATGACGAGGATCGCGAGGGCGTTGACGAGGAGTAGCCAGTTGAGGACGACGAGGGATTTCGTTCCCCGTATAGGGGCGAGCACGAGCGAGCTAACAAAGGTTGCAAGGAACATTATCCCCAAAATGGTCCCAGCTACACAACAAGAACAAGTGAGGTTTGGCCCGAAGGATCCGGAGAACAAGGTGACCGGGCTTACAGGTGAGATCAAAGGTGCTAAAGGTGAGGTTAAGAAGCAAATTGGGCTGGCGCCAAACGAAGGACAAAGCAAGTGTGACGATGCCTGCGGCCAGGAGGCAGGTATCGAAGAAAGCCCAGGCAAACATGAGACGCTTGGACACCATCCTGGCAGAGCAAGTAGTGATCGAGGGGCAAGGGCCGTCAGTTGCTTCAAAACGATGCTCTTCCGGAGAACGTAGCGTGCTAGGCCGGCTAGAGGTCGAAATTAAATCAAAGGACGATCAACGCCAAACGTGCTGGCCGGCAGAAGGGAGTGGTACAATGAGTCCGACATGAAAAGGGGTGAGAGGTTAAATATTCACGAGTTATACTGCCGAGAATCGCTAACGAAACGAGTGATTCCTGATGGTTACTATCCCGGTCGTTAAATACCAGGCGTATCAAACTTGACCCAGAACAAAGGGCGAAGGAGAAGGAAAGGGAAGAGAGGAGAAAAAAGGAGAATTCCTGGCTGAGCGAGAACGATGTGAGCATGATATAAGAGAGGTCATCACCATGGACACCTGGCAGGGTCTCAGCTTATCGTGCACCATCGACATAGAGACCGTAGTCCCTTTGAAAAAAGCAACAACAATTATTCTCCCACACTGCTTCTTGCCATTTGTCTGTGTGGGGAAGGAAACACACAATGGCCACAGACCCACTGGGTGGTGCATCACTCCTGGTAGCTTGGCAACTCAGGTCTAAACGCGTCCTGATCGTCGGTGGCGGCGACGTCGCCTCAGGCCGCATCGAGTCTGTGCTTGCTGCAGACGCGCACATCACACTCGTCTGCCCCAGCAGTGGGCTGCATCCCCACACGAAAAAACTCCTCGACGGCCCCTGTCAGATAACGTACCATGACCGTGTCTTTGCTGGTGCCGACGATCTCGCAGGCATCGACATGGTTCTCAGCGCTATCGACGACGTCGCCCAATCCCGCGTCATTTACACCCTGTGCAGGGAACGCAAGATTCCTGTCAATGTCGCCGACATCCCCGATGCCTGCGACTTCTATTTTGGTTCCCAGATTCGCGATGGGCCGCTACAAATCATGATATCTACCAACGGACAGAGTCCCAAGCTTGCCAATCTCATCAAACGGAGGGTCGAGCAATCCCTGCCAGAACAGGCGGGGAAAGCGATCGAAAAGGTGGGAGAGTTGCGCGCAAAGCTCAAAGAGCGAGCTCCAGGCGTCGGAGGGCCGGTGAGCAAACGCCGGATGAAGTGGATGGTGGACGTCTGCACATCTTGGGAAATAGAGGAACTCGCGACCCTAAACGAGGACGCCATGAAGAGGTTATTGGATGATGGTTGGGAGCGTAACACGGTACCTCGTCCTGAAGTTGTAGGTGGGATTCGCAGACACAGCCAACGACGTGCCGTTAGTGCCCCATCTTCGTTCGGCACGTTTGTTCTCCCATCGCTTGCGTTCGTCGCAGGAGTTGCAACAGCCACCATCTTGCTTACGACTCGAACTCGGTAAACATGCGAGTCCCCGACTCTCTGCTTCGTTTCTGGTACGTGATTTGCACGGCTTCTGAAAGCAGGAGGCGATAACCGAGATCACTTCAAGTTGACTTTCACTGTGCCAATATACATACTTGCCCTGTGCGTTTGTTACGAATATACTCCATGCGGCCCTATTCTAGATGTGTCAGTTAGACAATGGTAGAACTAGTCGTCCAGCGTCGTAAATATACTGCTGCGATACCACTCCTACCGATATTTGCGTTACAAACAGATATAGTGTATATCAAAATTCAGAGTTACATGGGTAGGAGAAGTCTGCTTATTCGCATCTTTCTGCCTTGTACATCTCTCGGCTTCGGCAGGAATCCGCTCCCACTGACCAAGTAGTATGTTGGCGCACACAGCGTTACGACTTATGACGCCGCTCGCTCTTCCACCCTCGTCATAATATTTATCACATGTACTAGGTAGCATTCCACTGTGGGGTATATAAGCCCCCAGTGGACAGCTCGTACAATAGTCGTACACCCTCTCCCCTCATGTGGTAGCACCGTCGTATCCATCCGCTTCGTCCCTCTTCAGGTCCCAACAAAGTATCCTCCATTTTCTCAACGACAGCGACAATGTTGCTTGCGGTCTTCACGAGCACATAGCTACTATCTTCGTCAACGTAAGGTCACCCCAACTGGATCTCGAATTTAGGGATTTCGACACCGGTCTTGGCCCACATTAGGGTCTGTTTCATCTGTTCGGACGCTTCGGCAAAGCCAACGCTTTCGTTACAAAGACGCACTGCGAGTATGGCTAGTATGAGCGCACCGATAGGGTAATGATTCTCTCGGGACTCACTGGGAAGAGGCGACAGGGGAAATATGAGTCCCAAGTGTTGCTGTAATGAGTGGAGACTGAAATATTCCCTGTTGATAAGAAATCATGTTCATGAGATCGCATGACGTTTAACGGGAAGCACGACCTGTAGATGGTTGGACACCGCTGTCGTATTTTCTGTAGAAATATGGTCGTTTGTTGTCGTCGCCGAGCTGCTAAGATGCATGTGCCACCCGTTCGCGCCGGCTGCCGAATCTGTTCTTCAGAAGTTTCACAGACATCTTTTTAAACCTTTTGTGCCTCTTTTGATCTTGGCAACTGATCGCAGTGCCGGCGTGTGCCACATGGTCAAGTACTTTGTCGGACACTTTTGAATGCTTCTATTGGTGTATATCGTATGTTGTACTCCAGGTCTATCGGAAGCTTTCGGCCGCTGTTATTTTGGGGGCATGCAGGATAGACATTGTGCTTTGTTGAACTAGTGCAGTATTAGTCATAACAAGCCCTAGCACAATCTGGTGAGAAACCGAGTCCTAGGTCAGCTAATGTGAGATCTAGCCAGATCTAGCGAAGTGCGAGATCCAAGCCAAAATCACGACGTTAATGGAGCTCACCAGGAGTGACTAGCTACTGTGGGCACTGGGATCTGAGCTAAATCATGGTGGTCACTAGAGTTTCCGAGGGATGGCCAGAGCTTGTCAGGACTCAGGAGTAGCCAGCTTGGTGGATCTTACCAGAACGACATCTTGTTGAAATATTGGTGCAACTGGCTAGAAAGTGTATTTGCCGGTAGGTGACTCTAGGCTGATAAGGTCTGGTGGTCCTTGCGAGTCTATTTTGATCTCGCCATGTCTAGCCATGACTCACTAGGTACGGTCGAATATCTTTTACACAACGTCAGTGAGTCAGTGGTCGAAACATATCTCTATCGGGGGTATTCTATTGAGCTGGTGCGACCTCGAAATCAGCCCAATGAAAGGTCATTCAGTGTGAGGCGACGTTCAAAATACCGCTACTGGTATTGTGCCTGAGGCAACTGAAGCTGCGACTTCGACAGCGGAGTGTGGAGAGAAGTATTGGCTAGTGTTATGGATACGGTCGAAGAGAGCTTATGGTTGTGACTGACGATTAGATGGCGTCAGTGGAACTCAAGTTCAAGTTGTCCGCACTGGGACATTTACGTGATTCTGCGAACATGGTGTTGACTCAGCTGCCTCTCAACCCTTCGTGGTGACACGTTGACGCTCTCTTGGTGTGTCTCGGCCTGCCAGTGTCCGGGCAGGCGTTTAAGTCAGGAGCCTCTTCACCCTTGTTCTGGCTCGACAACCCGTTTTGTTCTACCAATAAACGCCGAGCGTTTCATCCCGCTAACAGCATTCCTCATATCATTCCTGCTCAGATCCGAGGCCCTGGCAACACTTCTACAGGCCACGAGCTGAGGTCGTGGCGTGATGCATATACTTTGAAACCATCATGCTGTCCCCACATGCTCTTGCCCAATACCCAGCGACTGATAAGTAGAGCGGCCCCCTGGACCCCGGGTCACTTACATCCTTACCATGTCCCGACTCTCCATCGCGCACTGGAACGACGTGTACCGCGTCACTCCGCAGAAAGTCTCTCCAAACGGTGACACGATCGATGTTACTCAGTTTGCGACCCTTTTGGACGAAATCCGACGAAACTGGCACCTCAGATCGGATGGGGCACGCGACGGACTCGCGCTCTTTTCCGGTGACTTGTTTTCGCCGTCTGTCGAAAGCACAGTGACTCGAGGAAGCCACATGGTGATCCCAACTTTGTCGCACATAAGGTCAGCCTCTCTGATCGAGGCTTCGAGCACTTAGGTTCCTGTGATCAACGAGCTTGCGCCGGATGTCGCGCTAACGGGTGTGTAAAATTTCTTGGGACCTGTACAGTCGTTCTCCTAATTCAGTCTCAAGGTAACCACGAGTTCGATTTTGGTGTGGATCTTCTCTCAAGTTTGCTTGGTTTGCCGAGCTCAGTCGTCGTCGTGACATAGGATACCCGCATCTTTCGAAGTTGGTTGGTGACACGAAGTTTGTGAGCTCCTTCTCTCGAGGTTTTACACAGAATATCTCTTATTTTACTCAAGCCTTGGGTATTGAGTAACATTGTGGATGAGAATACCAACAACGTTCCAGAATCCCTACATATCTATAACATAATAGAGCGATCAGGTGTCCGAATTGGCATCATAGGCTTAGTCGAAGAGTCAGTGCCCTAAAACATTGGATTGCATGCTCAGTGACGCAGCTCTAGAGATTGGATTCGTACGGTGCCAGTATGGCCATCCAATTTCAGGTTCAAGGATATGGCAAAGACCGGTCAAGAACTGTCACAACTCTTGCGCGGGGAACACCGCTGCGACCTTGTTATTGCGTTAACTCATGCCCGGTAGAAAACTCCTATCCAGTGTTTGATGTGTCACTCATATATTCCTTAGGCTCCCTAATGTAACGTTATGCCTCGCACGACGAGAATGTTTTCTGACCCTCATTTTCCAGGACATCCAGTTAGCCAAGGACTTACTGGCTTTGTCGCCCTCTGCTCAAAAGACTCGTCCCATAGCCGGCGAACACGGTGTAGACATCATTTTAGGTGGACATGACCACTTTTACTTCGTGTCGAAAGGTATCACTGCTTGGGAAGGACATGAAGTTTCGGGACCAGGTCTTGGTTCTGATGAGGACAGCGGCGATATATTAGTGGTCAAGAGTGGAACTGACTTTAGAGAATTGAGCGAACTTTCATTAGAATTAGAAGATACCCCTCCAGATAGCGTTCGAAAGAAAGTTATCAAAGCAATTTACGGTGAGTATTCATTGATATTTTATGACTCAGGGCTTGGTCAACTGAGTCGCGTTGCGGGCAGGTAAACATCATCTAACCCGGCCCGGCATGCCGTCTTCGAAGAGGCTCCAGACAATTATTTATGACGTGTTGTCATCGGTATCCGAGTCATTGAAAGCACCTGTGTGCATCACTGAAGTAGAGCTGGATTTGCGATCGCACTTCTTGCGCACCAATGAGGTGGGCCGAATCGCCCAACTAGCCGGCGACTTACTTCTCTGCTTTGCAGACAGTGGCAGGGAATTGGTTCGCGGATATCGTGAGGCATGCATACGACGACGTATTATATACGAAGTATGGCAGCGGCTCTAATGGAGCTTTAATCAGCGCCGGTACTCTGCGAGGAGATTCGGTATATCCGGCAGGTACTATTCTTCGTGTCGTATCAGGTGATGACCTTGCGCTCACAGTGTACTTTGACAGGGGAGATTACCTTGGGGAACATCTTGGAGATCTTACCCTTTGAAGATCCCACTGTCGTGCTTGAGTTAGATGGAGAATCTTTGTGGGATGCACTCGAGCAAGGATTATCGAGATACCCAGCACAAGAGGGGTATGGGAACGTTCTGCCGTCTCGGTTCGGTAATTGACTAGTGATTTCCAGGCGGTTCCCCATCGTGTCTGGCCTACGCGTATCTTGGGACTCTCGTCGCCCCCCTGGTCAACGTGTGCTGGGAGTATGGCTCTTACGGGAAGCGCCAAGGACGCCATCCGATAGCAACTCCGGCTCCGGTCCGGCAACCCCTGTCCTAGTGGACTGTGAATTCGTCAAGAGGGAGAAGAACGGGCGGACATACAAGATCGTAACAAGGGAGTATATGGCTTCCGGGCGTGACGGGTACACGGCCCTCCTTGGGCATCGATACCTAATCGACGATGAGCACGGTCAGCTTTTGAGTAGTCTCGTGAGGAAGTGCTTGCTGGGTGAGTGTCGGACTATGGGCACATGACTTAGACTCAGTATCGCATTAGCAGGTGGCCACAATGTGAACAAGATGGCCCGTTTTTACGACAGGGAAGTAGACCACCTCCACTCAGGGACAGCTGATGTTGTCAGGCGAGAAATCGGACATAGAAACCGACACGCACGCAAGAAAAGCTTTTGGTGTAAGTTTGCTCGGAGGTGGCAGCTTGCAGTCGTCGACGCTCTGCAAAAGTTGCGCCCTCGGGTGCACTATTTCAATATCACCACCCGAGGGTACGTGAGGGGCGTTGATTGCTATGATGGAAAGAAGGCTAGACGAGAGAGCGAAGCCCTCGATACGAATGATGGTGAAGATGAAAAGACCCGCAGGGAGGATCTGCTCGTAATTCATCCTGTCGTGGATGGGAGATTCAAGGACATGGCGAGGAGCTAGTTGAATGTGGTATACACGGTACGTGACCAGGCCGCTACGGGCGAGCGTATTAAAATCATATTCGCGCCCCAACCTTCAAGTTCGCGCACTGGAACATGGATGTTCAGGATCAGTCGCATTTCATCTTACAAACCTTCTGTCCGCGTTTCGCATCACATTCGAGTTGAACGACCTGAAATTCTCTGATTGATAGTAGTTATTCTTCCCCGTCGTTATCACATTCCCGGTCCATATCTATTTTCATCTTGCTTTGAATGATCCGAGCTGTATGCTTTTTTTCGATAATCAGAGGGCTGGTGTTATATCCCGTCTGTATTGACAGAATAGACAATCTGATCAGGTCCCGAGTCAGGTGAGAATCTTCTTCAGATCTCGATCTCAATACTCGCTGGCAATTTTACGTCCAACTTCAAGTTAGCGGTGTTTGGCGTGAAGTAGTCTGAGAAAAGTGTGACCGAATGTGACGACGAAGTCACACATAAACGCCTCGCGGCCGTCCTTGATGCACGATGCTTGATGCTTGATGATGACGAAAGCCCCACGTTGTGTCCGCATGTCGCTTGCCCAGTACCCAACAACAGATAAGTAGAGGAACCCCCCTGACCCTGGGCCACTCGTGTTCTCGTCCTCACCATGTCACGACTCTCCATCGTGCACTGGAACGACGTGTACCGCGTCACACCGCAGAAGATATCCCCGAATGGCGACACGGTCGACGTCACCCAATTTGCTGCCCTTTTGGACGAAATCCGACTAAGCTGGCACCTCAGATCGGATGGGGCACGCGACGGGCTCTCACTATTTTCCGGTGACTTATTTTCGCCGTCCGTTGAGAGTACGGTGACTCGAGGCAGTCATATGGTGACTCCAGTCTCAGCGCGCACGCTGGTGGACCACTCTGATCGGGGCCTGGAATTCTTAGGTTCCGGTGATGAACGAGCTTGCACCAGATGTTGCATTGGCGGGTTCGTGCATTACCATGGGGCCCTTGTTAACTGCTCTGCTAATTCGGTTCATTGGGTTTTCAAGGCAACCACGAGTTTGATTTTGGTGCGGTTCTATTTGTTCGGTTTGCCTATAGGGCACCCACGTGCTGCACTTAGGATACCCACATCTTACGGAATTGGTTGGCGATACAAAGTTTGTAAGTCGCTGTTCCGACGGAAGTTCCACGCTCGTGATCTTAATTTGCTTTAAGCCCTGGCTTTTGAGCAACATCGTGGACGAGAATACCAACGATGTTCCGAAATCCCTACATCTCTTCGAGATACTAGAACGGTCAGGCGTCAGAGTTGGTATCATTGGCCTTGTCGAAGAGTCCGTCTCTTCGAATATAAGGGTTGCATACGTTCTGATTTCCGGTAGGGACTGGATTCGCACTGTACCGGTATGGCCATCCAATTTCAAGTTCAAGGATATGGCAGAGTCCGGACGAAAGTTGTCACAATTATTGCGCGGGGAGCATCATTGCGACCTGGTCATCGCTTTAACTCATGCTCGGTAGGAAAATCTCGTGCTCACATTTCAAGTGTCACTCATATACTTCGCAGCGCTCCTAATGTAATGCCATAGCTCACGAAACGAAATATCTGCTTACCCTTTTTTCCGTAGGACATCCAGCTGGCAAAGGATCTACTAGCCTTGTCACCCTCTGCCCAACAGATTCGTCCCGTGACCAATGAACACGGTGTAGACATCATTTTAGGCGGTCATGACCACCTTTACTTCGTGTCGAAAGGTGTAACTGCCTGGGAAGGATACGATGTTTCGAAGCCAACCATTGGATCCGAAAGGGACGACGGCGATATACTGGTGGTTAAGAGCGGAACGGACTTCAGGGAATTAAGCGAGCTCACACTAGAATTGGAAGAGACCCCCCCAGATAGCATCAGGAAGAAAGTTATTATGGCTGTCCACGGTGAGTGTTAACATGATTTTATTAGCCTGGGCCGAGCAACTGATTTTTTACAGGTAAACATCATCTGACCCGGCCGGGTATGCCATCCTCGCAGAAGCTTCAGAAAATTCTTCATGATACGTTATCGTCGGTAAATGAATCGTTGAAGGCACCTGTGTGCATCAGCCAAGTAGAACTTAGCTTGAAATCACATCTGTTGCGCACAAACGAGGTATGCAATCCTGTTGATGTAAGTGGCTTGTATGGTTTATATTTTCTCTCGTGCAGACGGCTGCAGGGAATTGGTTTGCGGACGTCGTGAGGCATGCATATGACGATGCCCTGTACACTCAATACGGCAGTGGGTCCGATGGAGTCCTCATCTCTGCCGGGACACTGCGAGGAGACTCAGTATATCCCCCAGGTATAGTTCTTTGTGATAGGTAACGATTTACGTTCACCAAAATGTTGAAGGGGAGATAACTTTGGGGAATATCCTGGAGATTCTACCCTTCGATGATCCCACCATCGTAATTGAGCTGGATGGTGAATCCTTATGGGAGGCGTTCGAGGAAGGATTATCAAAGTATCCGGCACAGGAAGGGTGAGAGAATGCTCCGCGATTCCGGTCTAGTTGCTGACCGGTGATTTTTAGGCGGTTCCCCGTCATATCTGGCTTCCGCGTATCTTGGGACTCTCGTCGCCCGCCTGGCCAACGTGTACTGGGAATTTGGTACTTGCAGGAACTGCCGAGTTCTCCCACGGACGACAGCTCGAGTATCGGAACCCTTACCCCGGTTGAAGGTGAACCAGTCAAAAGGGAAAAGAACGGACGGACATACAAGATCGTGACCAGGGAGTATCTGGCCTCTGGACACGATGGGTACACGGCTCTCGTCGGGCATCGGTGTCTCATCGACGATGAGCATGGGCAGCTTCTGAGCAGTCTCGTCAGGAAGTACTTGCTGGGTGAGTAGTGATACGCTGGACGGTGGGATGTAGAACTCACGATAGTATCGACAGGAGCCCACTATGTCAACAAGATGGTCCGCTTGCATAAGAAGCAGGAAGCGCATCACCTTCACGAAGAGACTGCAGGGGTCGTCAAACGAGAAATCGAGCATAGGGAGCGACACGCGCGCAGGCATCCAAGCAACTCTTTCGCAAAGTTTACTCACAAGTGGCAGCATGCAACTGTGAATGCGTTACACAAGTTACGCTCTCGCAGGCACTACCGAGACCACTTTAATGTCACTGGACGAGAGAATATGAGTGTTGTAGATTGCTATGACGGAAAGAAAGTCCGGCAAGGGGACGAAGGAGATGGCAAGCAAGTTCATGGCGAGGACTACAAGCAGGATCTTCTCGTGATCCATCCGATCGTGGATGGAAGACTTAAAGATGAGGGAAGGAACTAGTCGACTGTGTCAATGGTGTACAATGTAGAATAAAATATAGTGGCTGTTAGGTATCCCACCCGCTCTATCATGCCGAAGAAACAGAAATCTTCGGGACTTGCGCTGGGGGTGGCGGATCTCCTGTCAGGGTGCGACCATAATGCGTCAAGACTCCGACAGAAGAACCAATTCCTGCCCCGCCTAACACCACTTGGTACGAGAAAGTAAGTTGACTGCATCTGGGTCTCAGCGAAACTCACGATTTATCGTGCTAGCCCTGCTCCAAAACAGGGCTGGAGTGAGGACAGCGAAGAGCAAGGCGCCGATAGTAGAGTGGTCGTCCACTCTCAAGGAATTGGTCTACACATAGATCAGGGACACGAGTACACCGAGTATAAGGAGAACGTGCATCGTAGACACTGCGAATATGCCTACTTCTGACAGTGATCTCACTGGAGTTGGCGGACCGGACATATTCAACACCTCCGCCAGATGCGCACCCTAATAATTGTGTGTAGAAAAATACGCAATGACAGTATGACTGCTTACCGACTACTCCTCCAACCCAAGTCGCGCGTAGGAAGTGGTTTATGCTGAAATGAGCTTGGCCTTTGCGCGCAAGTGTGAGCGCAAGGTAGGCTGGCGGAGTGATTAGGGAGAAAAGCTGGTACCCCTTTGTCATGGACCGCCGCACAAGGAACTCTACGTCTGCAGCATGGGGACTTGTACCAGCCATCTTGACACCAAGGTGCTCGTCGCTGTCAGCGACGATCACGTGATCTGCACGGACCAATTAAAAGCTTGCCCTAAGGCCCGACAAAGCCCAGGGAAAACGCCGAGCTCTCTTGTCCCCTGACTTCACGCTCCCCGTTCCGACTATAATGCCGGCCTCTCCATCGGTCGATGCATACGATGCACAAATGCTTGACTTCTCTTCAGATCCTGATATTACAATGAACATCGCAGGCACCACAGAGTTTTTCACGGAATCGTTAATGGACCATGATAGTCACACCACTGCGGCCTCCTACGGCGAACACCCCAGCGTAGAGGTGGACATGGAAGAATATATTGGCGACAACGCGGAATACGAAATGGCCGATGAAACTGCCGAATATCCTCGTTCGCACGAGGACGAACTGCTAGACATCGAAGTTTACGATGCATCACACGCACCTTCTCCTCTTGTTTCCCTTCGACCCCTCCAATCATCTGTCGACGTCCCGATCGACTCTGAACACCCATTACCGACGCCAGCAGCCTCATCGGAGGAAACCACTCTTCCCGAGTTCCAGCACAAGCCAGAATCGGAGGCACATCCCGCACCCCTTGACCACCCAGCATCCGAGGTTCCAAAAGTGGAGTCTTCTGCTTCAGGGGATGATATTCCTTCAGATGTAACATCTTCCGAGTTGGTTCATCCAACTGAAGCCGCCGCTGAAATTACGTTTCCCATCAGTGAGTCTCGTGAGCAGCTGGTCGACGCTACCTCTGTCAACGAGCAGTCGTATGAAACACCAGCTGCTGCGGACGGGATTGATGAAGCAAAACTTCATGCTCTACCCGTTGCTGAGGAACACCCTGCCACCGTAGACGTGGCTCAGCACGAAGCTTCAGGTCTATCGACTACAGAGTCAGTATCCTTCGCAGGCACTGCGGAAGCGTACGACAGTGGTTCCCCGTCGCGCCAGGATGAAAAGGCTGCGGACCACGCAGAGGCGACGGAAAGAGAGAGTGAAGTTTCTGACCCTCTCCATGTATCGGATGGTGTTTACATCGACCCTCCTCCCGCCGTCTTACTGTCTCTTACCGATCTGTCTCAGCCCGAGTTCGCGTTATTCAATCAACCCCATGGCGAGATCGAAGGCGAATCTACGGGCGAGCTGCGCGAAAACCGGCAGGCTTACTCCTTACTTCTTGAGAGTCGGCCAACGCTATACTACGAGCCTTTGAGCAACGTCTTTGAGGCGCTACGTCAGGATGAGGTCTTACTTTCTCGTGTTCCCCATAGCTTTGAGGGTGAACTCGTGCTTGACGCATATGATTTGCAGTTGGCAGTGACTGAGGTTGGTAGCGCCCTTGATTAGTCATCGTTCCTGCTAACCATCATGTAGGATAACGTACATTCACGAGAAATTAGTTTGCACGATCTCAATATCTTACACGATGGATCTGACCTTGTAGGACCCTTACGACTTCATCTTCGCGCCCTTATCCCGCGGTTTATCATACGGTACTATGCACTGCAGGAGCAGGTCCAGCGACTAAACGTGAGTGACGATATTGGGGAAGGAGAACACGAAGAAGGTTTGTCTTCCTTTTTCTGTGCTTGCCAGATAGCTTACAACCTTCTCATAGAGCACCCCGAACAGCATAACACGGGCGAAGAGAAGCATACTCTTCAGCAAGAGGAAGGCGTGACTTTCACACACGTTGCTGTCGTTTCCGATAGTTCGGATGTACGGCCCGCCGCCGAAGTTGAGGAAGAGCAATCCGAGGAACCCGTATATCCTCCTGAAGTAACCGAAGAGGTTCCACAAGAGAATTATGAAACAGAAGGGGTTTTACATGCTCAAGAGCCTGCGGGCGAGTGTCACAAAGTCATTGAGGAGGCAACACACGCTCTTGAAGCTGAGGACGATTACGAGGGCACCAATATTGGCGATGAAGATGAATTCACTAAATCCGAAGGATTAGATGCTGATCAGGGTCACGTTACCGCGGCAGAAGATACCGACGCCCCGGCAACGGTTACTGGGCACGAGTTGGAATTTGGTGGCGAACAAGCTGAATATTTGGATTACGCTCAACCTGAGGAGTATAATGAGCGTTATGGCGAATATCTTGCCGGAGGCACATCTCCTGTCCAATATGGCGAACCTCCGCGTTACGAGGAAGAAGGCGAGCAAGATACGTCGACGGCAGTAGACGAAACTCAAGTCATTTTACCTGGTTCTGATGAGGACGTGGAGGATAACTCTGGGGCCACCCCG
This sequence comes from Tylopilus aff. striatulus, assembly GCA_038094335.1. NCBI lineage: Eukaryota > Fungi > Basidiomycota > Agaricomycetes > Boletales > Boletaceae > Tylopilus > Tylopilus aff. striatulus. The sequence goes on along the minus strand of JBBPTY010000131.1, from coordinate 12,960 downwards.
ATTCCTGCGCGTGCCGTCCTCGAAGCTGAATTGGTTGAGCCGTCTAATGTCCAAGGGAACGAATTGACCTTGCGTACGTGTTATTCGTCGTATTTTTCCATCGATGATACTGATTTTTTCTTCGGATTTTCTAGCTAGACATGACGATTCGAATCTGCGTAACGAACAGGATACCACCAGTGAGCCTGCAAATGAGGCTGATCATAGTAAGTACACTTTTCGAGCAGCTCGAGATGATGTTGCTAATGAGAAGTTAGCTGAGCAACAAACAGGTAAACCGAAGAGTACAGATACAACTCGGGCCAGAACATTCTCGGAAGTTGAAAATTCTGATTCTAATTTTGTTTCTCTCTCGGAGCATGAAGCTGGTACGTCTCGCTGACGTTTTTCACACTTCTATTCACCCAAACAAAATAGATGCTGAACTTCAGCGAACATTCGTTGGAGAACAGAAGGAACAAGGTAGTATCGAAGCCAGTCTTCAGCATGATTTGAACTGGGACGAATGGGACGACGAAGACGCCGAAGGGGAGGATGAGGAAAACTGGATAGATCCCGACGCCGTCTCGAATGAAAGTTCCATCACCTTGTCGAGCAACGCATCATCAAAAAGGCGTCACGACGAAGTCGAACCCAGTGAGGAATTGTATTTGGAAGATCCTCATATCTCCCCAGGTTTGTTGTATGAGTTTCTATTATGACACATACTGAACGTCAGCCTAGGCAAACGAGCACGCGTCCAATGATGTGGCAGACTCCACCAGTGACTCTGTTCACTGTCCTGGTCGTCACTGCAGTCTGCACCATCACATCCATCTCTCCGTAGCGCTAACTTATTCTCTTCCTTGACGTATCCTCGCGTCAACCATCAAGTAAACATGAATAAGGTCAAGTACTTTCCCCCCCCCAATCCTTCTGTACGGCCCCTTGTCCATACACCTTGCACGAGTTGCATGTTCGCTTTTCTGCTGTATGTATGACTGACCTTTTCAGCTCGAATCGAAGGATAACACATTAGCATGGCACGAAGTTTGGGCACGACGAGGTGGATGGGTTCTAATGAAAAGTAAAAGCATGTACCTATACTACGTTGCATTTTTAAACCGTTGTCTCTCAACGGCGATTGCCGGGCGCAGAAAAAGTGAATGAATGAGTTGAGTCAGGTCAAGGATCTTCATGCTACTCTACCACCATCGCTAAGGACGTTTGACTGCGAGTCCAGCTTCATTGCAGCCCGCGATATACGCATGGCCGACGCAGATACCTGCCGTCTCTGCACTCAGATAGTAGACACTCACTTTGGTCCCCTCACAGCGGTGAGCAGCCATACACTAACCACTCATGCTCACTCTCATCGGTCTCGCAGAAAGTCGCGTCCATGCTGTTGACTCGGGGCCGCCTCTCCTTTCCACAAGTCGTCCGTTTTACCGGGATGAAGCCACGCACCGTCCGCGCGTCCATTATCGTACTCATACAGCACAACATCCTCTGGCATTCCCATACAGACGACGAAGGCGAGATGCTCGAGCTCAATACGTTTGAATGCCTTCTGCGATTACGGTTTGGGCGGTACGTATGGTTGGCAGAGACGCTCTTCGGCCAGGCGGTACGTCCTCGTGTTGTTCCGGTTTCCCCCATTACAAGACTGATGAGCATCTGATGTCTGTTATCAGGGTGCGGAGATCATACAGGTCGTATTGGATCACGGAAAACTTCGGCCACCAGATATCATCTCACGGTTGTCTCGCCATGACCCCAAAGGTGCGGCTCTGCCTTGTCTCTTGGTTCATTCTTGTGGGATGCTGATGATTTGATGCGCTTCGCCAGGTTCCAGCGTGTATTCACAATCATTGTACAAGCTCGTGTCCGAGTCATATCTCAAACCATCCACCCTTTTATCACACAATTCACCACGGGATAAACGCATCAAGTACGAGGCTGAGGAAAAGACCAAGATCACTGGTTTTCCGACCGCCAAGGAGCTTCGGCAAGCCAAGGTGGCTGCGGAAGTGAAGCTTAGAAGAGAGGAAGAGGAGGCGGAAAAAGTCGGATTGGTGAGTGTGTATTGGTGTGTGCTCTCCGCTCTCAAAAAGGATTGATCGATTAGTTTAGAAGCGAAAGGCAAGGGAGGTGCCAAGCGGACGTTCACTCAAGGTATGGATGCCTATGTTCGTTGCGTGTGTCGAGATTGAACCCTTGGCCGTCATTGCAGAAAAACAAGGTAGTCGAAGATATCGTAGATGTGAGCGTGCCGTCGTCGCTGCTGGAGTGACTTCTTAGCGCTTGTAGGACAAGATCTACTTTCGGGTCAACTTTGACAAGTTTAACATCCATATCCGTAACAAGGTATGATTTCACGAAAGCAAAAGCCTGGTCTTGAATTGATGGAGCAGATGTAGCTCATCGAAACGGTTGTCGAAGAACGGCTCAATCATAGCGCGGCTGTAGTGATGAGGGCTACCCTTAAAGCGACCGAGTCAAAGCAAAAATCTGTTTCTGAAATACGCTCAGGTATGTCAGTCCATTTGCAATTTCATACCAAGAGCATTGACCCCTTTCCACTCAAGATCCTACTTCTATTGCAATTATTGGGATGTTCATCCCGGACGACGAGAACCTGAATGGAGGACTTGAGACTACCTCCAGGAAACCCTCGAACGCCTCTTCGATAAAAGACTACCTTGGCCTCTTGGCATGTGCAGACAATCCGACGCCAGCAGGTAGAGCGGCATCTTATGTTAGCCTCGGCGACAACAAGATTCACGTCGAGTTTGATACCATCAGTAAGCGGTTGAGGAGACGTGTATTAGAAGCCGTGACACGAGAGCGACATGGGGACGATGGCGTGCGGATCGTCAGGTTGCTGCTGGATGTCGGGAAGATGGACGAGAAACACGTGAGTTATTTCCTATCGTTTAGAAGGGTGCAATTTGACGATGTCAATATAGATAGCCAAGGTAGCGATGATGGCCAACAAGGACGTCCGACCACTCTTGTCTGCACTCTCATCCGACTCTCTCATTTCAACACAGGAGGTTCCAAGGACCGCAGATCGCAATCCTACACGCACGTTTTACCTTTGGTCTGTTGTCTTGGGAGTAGCGGTCGCATATATGCTGAGAGCCCCCTTGCAGGCACGTAGACCTGACGAAAGCGTACTCAGCGCTGCTCGCCAGTCTTTACAAGACGTTGTTCAACATCGGTGTGCGACGATGGGCGGAGCAAGAGGAGCCGAATGTCAAGGCTGTCCTAACAAAACGGGAGCGGACGGATGTTGCACAAGATGAAACTCTACTGACACGGATGGAACGCGAGGTGCTAGCAGAGTGGGAGCGGAAGCGAGAGATGTTAAATGTGTTGGAGATGCGCGTAGAGGAAGCGGTGTTTATCCTGAGAGAACTTGACCTAGGCAGTAATTTGGATGATTAAATGTGAACCAACACACTGCATCATGCCATGAGGCCATTACCACAGCCTTTGCGTCCTGTGCTTCGCAGGCACTTAGTACCACAGCAGCGCAGAGGTCAGAAGATCGAGAGCTTGTATCCCATGGACGCACCGAACTATACCATCCACGTAGACGTCGAAGGAGCCCAGCTTCCTCCTCACCCTGGCCCTGGCTGGACCCGTTTCGTCTGCATCTCGGATACACACTCACGCGAGTACCGTGTTCCCTCTGGGGACGTCCTATTACATGCAGGCGATCTCAGCAGTTGGGGACATCCACGGCAACTGGCCACAACCATCGAGTGGCTCAAGTCACTCGATCACCCTGTAAAGATGTGTGTTTCTCCCGTTCAGACCCCAGTGCCTCTACGCTACTGACGATCGTGTACTCGAAGCATCGTCGCTGGTAATCATGACGTGCGTGTCTACTTATTCGACGACGACGCTGGGATGTCGATGCTGACTCGGAGCGTCATCGCTTGCAGCTATGTCTAGATCATTGGTGGGGTGAAGCTGGATGGGGAATCGATTCAAGCGTGCGTGCGATTCTTGTCACGTACTCGTTGCGCTTGCTGACCGTAGACGCCCCATCCTCGCAGACCGTCGAACAAACTCAGGCCTACGTGCGCAGCCAGCTGGCTTTTGGGCTGCATTACCTCGAGCACGAGCCCCTGCGATTCACGTCACCAACAGGACGCGTGTGGAAGGTGTACGGTTCGCCAGTGAGTGGCCAGGGTTCATGGAATCACGCTGTACTGATTGTCGTCGGTCATGCCAGGCAGCACCGTTCTATGTGCAGGGTGCCTTCCAATACGAAACGACGGCGGACGCCCAAGGTACGCTTGTGCGCGTGCGCACACCCTTGTCGTCGCTGACGCTCCGGCCCAGCGATCTACGGCAGAATACCCGCCGATACCGAGATCCTCATCACCCATACGCCACCCTATAGGACGCTCGACAAGACACGAAAAGGAAAACATGCGGGGTGCCCAACGCTGTCGTCCAGGCTGAACGAGCTCAGGGCGTGTCGGCTGCACGTGTTTGGTCACATTCACGAGGCGGCAGGCACGTGCGTCAACAAGGTGGGCAATACAGAGTCGCTGCGCGTGTCGGTCAACGCGGCAGTAGAGAGAACCGGGTCGGCGATAGTGATCGACCTGCGAAATTAGCTGCCGGACGGATGACTCAGCGCGATGTAGCAATTCGGAGTCTGGACGGACCGAGGTCCGGAATTTATGCTTGGAGTTTAGTCCCCAGTTCGGGCGCACGACTTTGAGATAGAGCATTATTTCATTTTGTTTCACTCTGCGTGTCCAATTGTTTTATATGTCTTGGTTCTAGTGTGCTGCCTCCCCGACAATGTGCCAGGAGAGACACATATTTATTTCCTTTCTCGTCAATTTGTAAACAAATGTATACACAGTCAGCTTCTCATCACTAAAAACTTGGAGAACATCCTGGAAAGTTTCCAAAGGATCACAAGGGCACTAGGTAACTTAATAGCGAAATGTCCTCATTATTCTCGTCAAATCTATACGGTTGGTGACGATTTACTTCTGCACTATAAAAACAGCCTGCATCAAGGGCACCCTCCTTCAGAACATCTGAAACAGTATCATCGTTTCACAAGTATCAGCCATCACCCAAACTATTCCAATGTCACTCATCCACCTCTACCCACTCACCGAGTTCGACAGCCTGTTCGAGGATGCCTTTGTTGGGCGCCTCTGGGGGTCGGGCTCGACGACTAGACACGGTAACTTGTTCCGTCCACGGTAAGACACAATCTTTCACAACATTCTGGCACCCCCGCTCACAATCATTCAAACAGGATGGATATTCACGAGTCTAAAGACTCCAACACCATGACAGCTACGTTCGAGCTGCCCGGGTTGAAACCAGGCGATGTCACCATCGACGTCCACCAGGATCGTCTGACGGTGACTGGTGAGGTGAAGGAATCACGCTCTCATGAGGAGGAGGGCTACACTGTTCGCGAGCGTAGCCACGGAAAGTTCTCGCGAACATTACAGCTCCCCTTTGCGACCAAGGTAAGTGTGCGATCTTTCAGGGGGACTTTCTGGATGCTCATTCGACGCTTATTCATTAGCCTGATGATGTCAAGGCCAAGATGGAGAACGGTGTCTTGATGGTGACGTTCCCGAAAACGACACCTGAACAAGAAGTACAGCGCATTGCCATTCAGTGAACTTGAATTTGGCGTGGACTTTTTCAGACTTGGCTGGACACTTTATGTCGTATTGTTGCCTGTACAGTACACTCGAGTGCGAGTGGAGTATGATAATTCTTGAATAATTCGATAGTTATTGGGATTCATTGACCAGTAATTTGCTCAAATGAGATAACTTACATCAAGGAACTCAAACATTTATAAAGAACTTGTCCAGTTTTCCGCGAAGGTTGCTGAAATTGAAGACTTAATTGCTGACTCTTGAACATGAGTATGGGTTCCTTCTAGAATTCGCTTGCCTGTTCGGAAGGAGAAGTAAATAAAAGGTTTAAAGTACATCGCTTGCAAGCGCGGATGATAGTCGGGAAGTTGTAGAACGCCGTTATCGCACTTTTTTGTCCTCGATCTTTGCCGGTGTCGCTGTTTCCTTCAAAATCACTTTGATTGGCTCACAAGTACTGCGTCATATTCTCGTCCGTACCTTGCACTGTAAGGTCGCAGTCTCAACTTTGTACCTGAGGTGTTATATCTGAGCATTAAGTTTGATATAACCTATACCATGAGTCGTTCTACGCAGCAAGTGTCCGGGAAATGCCGACTGAACGGGTAGAAGGATGGTGGTTCGCTGGTGCCGGGTGTTCAGCGGTGTACAGCATGAAAGAAACCTCATAACATAAACATACGATGACAATAAAAGGTAAAGCCAAGAACCTGCACATAGGGTTACACCGCGACTTTGCCCTTCTTTACGACCTTGATACCCAACTTGGATTTCAAATCGGGCTTCGATTTCTTCGTCATCGGCACAGCGGTGGCGGCCTTTGAACTGATAAGTTCCCGCGTAGAGTCTGGGAGCAGGCTATAGAGGTCGGGCTCTATTTCTCCTGCTTTGCGCTTGACGGTGACGGGTCCTGAGGAGTTGTCGCTCGAGCTCGACGATGGACCAGCGGATGGTGCGGGCATGGACACCTTTGCAAACACCTCCCGGACAAGTTTCTCGTCTTCCTCGTCTTCCTCCCTTCGCCGCTGGTCTTCCTCTGTTTCCAAATCTTCCGCCTGTATTCGCGCGACCAAATCAACAGACTGCCCCATGCGCTCGTTCCTGGCATTCTTCGCACGGATATCTTGTAGGGCGTCGAGGATGTCCATCTCACGTTTGGCATCGACCGTTCGATTCTCAAGGGCCTTCATAGGATTGTTTTCCTCTTCTTCTAGACGTGCGAGACGGTCCTCCTCGCCCTGCTTTTCATCCCGCCATGGCTCAAAGTTACGTGATGCGCCGTGCTCTGCTGAATAGTCGGTGTTTTTTGGGTCTGTTTTGAACGTGATTTCTGCAGAACATAGAGTGCTAGAGATACGGTTAACAGAGATCGAGAATGATGGCCAAGATGGCACTCACCACTTGATGTAGAATCGAAAGATCTTGATGCCATAATAATCCTCCCCGTCGACGGTCTCCTTGCGGGCGTTAAACTTTTTGCCTTTATAAATATATTCTCCACAGGTATTACATCGCCTGAGCGTCATGTTATCAAAGGGGATAGGTGGGATGAGATGTATAATGCTTACATCGAGAAGGGGGCCATGAGACGAACCACTTGCTGCGAGTTCTTTGGCCCCCTTCGCCGAGGGATGAGCGAGGGGTCAAAGTCCGGGGGGAAGTACTTGTTCAATACTACGAGATCGTCAGTCAAACGCTGCTCAAGACCCTCTTAGGGCCTACCTTTTCGTTCAGACATGGCTGTGGTGAGACAAGGCGCGAGTGGTGGTGCTGACTAATACACGCCCCTCCAAGAGGGACGCGTTTGTAAATTTCCGACCGCCCCGCGCGCTACACGTCCGCGTCGCCCTTTCATCTGAACCACGAGCGAGTCATGGCAGTACAACTCAACAAGACCCTCATCAACGCTCGCTTACAGAGCATATACGACGGTTGGAACGTGCGTATGTTGTCGCCGCCGTGCGCAGCGCATACCCTAACCGTCATCACCACAGAGCGCAACCCTCAACGACGACCTGGGGTCAATAGCAAATGTGGACGCGCTCTTGCTGCTCTCCGGAGATCCGGTTGCAGAAGATGAACCCATTCGCAAGGGCACGGCCTTCCAAGTGAGTTGGATCCAGTCGTCATCACAGCACACATAGCTGACTCGGCACCCTCTCGCACAGACCTGGTTACTGGGCTACGAGTTCCCGTCCACTTTCTTGCTTTTTGACAAACAGAAAATTTTTGTCTTGTGCTCGGCAAGTAAAGGTACGCGCTTGATATGACTTCACCGTGCTGTTGTTTCCCCGTCAACATCCGTTTTGCATTGTCCCAGCCAAGGTGCTACAGCAAATAAAAGATGGAAACCCGCCGGTACCGATTGAAATATTGGTCCAAGCCAAGGGAAAGGAGCCGTCCACGGATGCCTTTCCCAAGTTCGTCGAGGCGTATTCATCATACACGCGTGTTGCCACCCTCATCAAAGAAACATACCATGGAAAATTGATCTCGGAATGGAACGAGGCTATCGATAAGCTCGCAAAAAAGCCTGAGCAGGTGGATATGTCCCCAGCATTGTCAACCGCGATGGCAGTTAAAGATGAAGATGAACTCGTGAGACTCCTAGTTGTTTTAGGGTAACGACTGGACCTTTACATTTCTGTGGTAGAAAATCATCCGCACAGCTGCGAGCTTGACCTCGACGCTGCTTATTCACCATATTGTTCTCAAGCTCGAGACGATTCTAGACAAAGAAGCCAAGATTACGCATGAACAATTTGCCGGTCAAATTGAATCACGAATAGGAACGGGAGATGGTGAAGGTGCGAAAGGTCCTGACATGAGAGTGTGGAATAAGGGACGCGGGCTGAGCGACGTGGGTTTTCGTTTTTGCTGTGCATGACCATGTGGTACTCATGAGATTAACTAGGTCGACTGGGGAGCGACAGAGTTTTGCTACACCCCAATTGTCCAATCTCGGTCTACAAGTACCGGCTACGACCTTCGCTCGACTGCCGAATCCTCAACAGACCCCATCGCCCACAAGGGCGTGTTCCTGATTGCAGTTGGGATGCGCTATAAAGGATATTGTTCAAACCTTGGTCGTAGCATCATCGTTGACCCCTCAAAGGTCAGTGCAACTCATGCCTCACCGGCAGTGATGCTTGACCTGGCCGTAGGAACAAGAAGAGATTTACAATCTCTTGGTCTCCCTACAGTCCGAGGTCGTGCGAGAAATGAAGGATGGAAAAACCTTGCGCGAGGTGTATGTGTGCGCACTTGAGTACATACGAGACAAGAAGCCCGATTTGGAGAAAAACTTCGTCAAGAACGTGGGTTCAGGAGTACGTGCTCAGCTGTTAAATGCCTTACGACCTTGGGGGAATTGACCGCGTCGCAGATTGGTATAGAGTTTAGGGACTCGGCGTATGTTCTCTCAAATAAGAATGGGCGCCACCTGAAGACGAACATGGTATTCAACTTGGCATTGGGATTCTCCGACCTCGTAGACGAATCCGGAAAGAAGCAAGTGTTCTCCATTGTTTCTAATGATCATGTAAGTGATGCGTTTTTGCCAGATATGCTTTGCATCTCGTCGACACTGTCCGAGTCGGTCCCGACAAGGCGGCATTCCTTACCGATGGTGTCAAGTCATCGAAAGAGACGCTTTTCTTCCTCAACACTGCCGAGGATGAAGACGAAATGCCGTCAAAAGCTGCCAAGGCCCCTCCAACGAAACCCGTTGCCAACGGTTCACCCGTAAAGAACAAGACCGTCGGCGGGAAGGTGCTCCGCAATAAGACCCGCAGCGCCGCTCAAGAGGAGGTGCTGCAAACGACAGCCGCTAGAATTAAGGACCATCAAGCAGAACTGCATGCAGGCTTGCAAACCGCCGGTCTTGCCAAGTACTCGGAGGAAGGGGGTGGACTTAACGAAAAAGAGGGGAAAGGCTGGAAGCGGTTCCAGAGTTACAAGGGTGAAGGCGCATTACCCAAGGAAGCAGAGACCTTACGAGTGAGTGCTCATGTCTGTATTTGTGGTACACACTAGATGCTGAATTGAAACGACTCACAGATTTACGTCGATCGCAAAGCCCAGACAATCATTCTCCCTATGCAAGGGTTTGCAGTACCCTTCCATATCAATACCATCAAAAATGTGAGCAAAAACGACGAGGGGGACTACACATACCTTCGGATCAACTTCCAAACGCCTGGTCAGCTTGCGGGAAAGAAGGACGACACTGTATGTGCTTTGTTCTCTGTCGCATTTCATTTCCGGAAGCTGATTTATTCTTCGTTGCTAGCCCTTCGAGGATCCGGATGCAACTTTCGTCCGCTCCGTCACCTACCGATCGCTCGATGGTCACCGTTTTGATCAGATTTCGAAACAGATCACGGATCTGAAGAAAGAGGTTAACAAGCGGGAGCAACAAAAGAAGGAAATGGCGGACGTTGTTGAGCAAGACGTCCTGGTTGAGCTCAAGGGCAGGAGACCTCACAAGCTCCCCGAAGTGTTTGTGCGGCCCGCTCTTGATGGGAAACGATTGCCTGGAGAAGTCGAGATACACCAAAACGGGTTGCGATACCAGTCACCTATGGGTTCTCAGAAGATCGGTGGGTTGACACGGACGAGGCATGCGTGCGACGACTGATCACGTTTGAGTAGATGTGTTGTTCTCGAACGTCAAGCATCTGTTCTTCCAACCATGTGACAAGGAATTGCTCGTGATCGTTCATATCCATCTCAAGGCCCCCATCATGATCGGAAAGAAAAAGGCACACGTGAGTGGGGCTTGCTGCTCTGTCTAACCCCCTTTCACTGAACATGGTTCAGGATATCCAATTCTTCCGAGAGGCTTCCGATGTTCAGTTCGATGAGACAGGTAATAGGAAGCGAAAGCATCGTTATGGTGACGAGGACGAAATCGAGATGGAACAACAAGAACGGAAGCGGAGGCAGATGCTCAACAAGGAGTTCAAACTCTTCGCAGAGCGGGTCGCAGAGGCTGCTTCGACTTCAGTAAGCCACATTATCATATCATTTCTTGGATTCGGATGCTAACTAGATCGTGCAGAGTGGAGAGACGATCGAGGTTGACGTCCCCTTCCGGGAGCTGTCCTTCGAGGGTGTTCCTTTCCGGACTAACGTCCGGCTACAACCTACGACGGAATGTCTCGTCCACCTCATTGACCATCCTTTTCTCGTTGTCACCCTTAACGAAATCGAGATTGCATCCTTGGAACGCGTCCAGTTTACATTGAAACAATTTGATCTCGTCTTTATTTTCAAGGACTTCACGAAAACGCCGCTCCATATCAACTCAATACCTAGCGCTCAGTTGGACGACGTCAAAAATTGGCTGGAGTGCGCCTTCCTCCCGGTCTACACTCATCTGGTACTGATACTTGCGAATCTAGTTCCGTCGATATTCCATTGAGCGAAGGGCCTGTGAACTTGAACTGGGGTCCAATTATGAAGACAATCAATGAGAGTCCCTACGACTTCTTCCAGCAGGGTGGATGGAGCTTCCTGGGCGGTGGTGGTGCAGAGGTACGTTTATCTTTTTACTTCTTTCGGGTCGTTTCTCATACTGAATACACGAGCAGAGCGACGCCGATGAGGAATCCGACACCGAGTCCGAGTTCGAGGCCGACCCTGAGGATCTCGTCTCTGAAGAGAGCAGTGACGAGGAGAGCAACTATGATGGATCGGATGCGAGCGAGGATTCGGGGAGTGGCTCGTTTGATGATGTGAGCGACGACGGGGACGACTGGGACGAGCTCGAGCGCAAGGCTGCCAAATGTACGAGTTTTTGGGTGTCTGTGGTTTGTGGTATGTGATATTGACGGTATCATGTTATAGCGGATTCGAAGCGGGCAGAAGCCGCCAAGGCGCGCGGGGAGTCGGACGATTCGGACGACGACAGACCGAAGAAGAAAAAGGGTGCTGCTGCAAAGGGCGCCAAAGGCAAGGCAAACGGAAAGCGGTGAACGTCGTGATCATCGAACGCATCCCGAGTTTTGACATTATGGTACTATATTGGCTACTACACCCTTGTTTTCGTTACTGTATCGGTATAGCACTGATTTAGCGCTGGTTCGTACGTGTAACGAGCAGTTATCTGTTACCCGCCACTGCCCCACTCTGGTATGTACCCCGACTCAACGTTGTCCCGCTGTGTCTTTAGCGAATCTCAACTCAGCATCATGCTCTTTGCCAAGGGCGGTGCCGCGGGCATCAATACAAAAGGGATGCCGGTGCTGTAGCATCAGAGTGCTAGATTCCTTGCCCCCTTCAACCAGAGTCAACTTCAGTATGTGTCAATTCCCAATGTTCACCCGTGCTTCAAGTTATCATTCTTCTTTTTGCCCGCACCGATGTCATTTGTTAAACGTGGCACGAAGAAATGAATCAGTTTTTCATCTCGTTTGTGTATGAATCACGCTGACGGCTCCCTACGTAGGGAGCATCATTAGGCACATCGACCAGTTCCTGTGGGGCCACAACTAACTTGGGTGTCTCCCTGCAGCTGGCCCTAGCATTGGTCACGGACACCTCAGCTGCACGGAAGTTCACAAACGACGTCCCATGTACATGAACTGCGGCCCTCCCCACCAGTCCGCGTCCGTCGAGAGATCCGCGTCTTTCACGTCACAAGAACAGATCAGCGATAGTGGCAATAGTAATAGCAGGGTCTACGGCATCGCATGACGGAGCCCGGCAGGGCGATGAATTGACGACATGTCCACCTTGCACATCGCTATCACGAAGTATGTGAGACAGACGAGCTGTCCGACAGTACATATATTGGCTAGAGTTCAAAAGGAGCATTTACACCCATGTCACTCATCCTCACCATGCAAAGCCACCATCTTACACGGGTGATTTTGTAATACGGTGTGATGAATAACACGGACGGCTGCATAAACGCCAACAGCTGATATATAAAACTTACTTGTGTGTCATCCGATGGGTTCTGGTAAGCAAGATTGTTCTGTAGTTCTCAACAAGACCCCCGTAACGTCCTAAGATTCAAAGCGCTCCGGTCTCGCCGCTAGCGTCCACTGGTTGGAAACTCCCGACTGATACCAAGGCCCGTGGTCTAGGTAGGGCCGCGCTCTAGTCTCGTCTCCCGGACCTACAAATCGACTACGAAGACTAAAACTCTTGGCATGATGATTAGAAGTATGTAGCATCTCGCTTGGTATGAGTTTCAAACTTCCAGTCAATAGCTCACCTTTACACGTTAGGTCACCAGTTATTAATGTTTTACCGCCCTCATCTAGTCAAAGATGTGGACAAGATGACTTTGTTACTGTCCTTGCATCATCCG
>JBBPTY010000130.1:0-25188 GCA_038094335.1 Tylopilus aff. striatulus | reverse complement strand
AAGGACCCCGAGTGCGGCTGAGTGAATGGGACACCTTGCTGAGTAAGCATGTCGTCAGCATGTCGCCAGTACCTACCATGGTGCCCATGCGCTCGTTGTGTTTGCCAACATTAAGGTGTGAATCCACACTGCAAATTTTTGTGTCTGAGCCCTTGTTTACAGCCTTATTTTGCAGGTCTGGTTGCTTGTCCACTGCCCCTCACTGTGTCTGTTTACACCTGAGCCTTTATCTACTACCCCATGTTTTTGCAAGCCTGACTACTTGCCTACTGAGCCCTTTCACAATGTAGCACATACATATATTGATTAGTACATATATAGAACAGCATGTATGGTCCTCTGAACATGCTGTTTATTATTGCACCACTCAGGATAAACTTGAAATACATCTGGAAAAAAAACCAATGCTATGTATTGCTATGTAGTGCTACATACCATGATAGCCCACTAGCAATGTCCCTGTTGACATAGCAAAATGTAGCACTACATAATCCCACACACCCATGACTGTGCTATGAGATATTACAGTAGTGACCTTGAAAATCTTTGCTACAAGTAGTATAAATTACTGTCACAGTACTGATCACACAAAGCTACATCATGCTACACAGAACTTTAAAAGTGTTCAAATTTTTTCACTACACTATATACATCAGGAAATTGTTGTGTTTACTTTTGTACCTTTTTTGGTAAGTTAAGGATTTAATAGATAGAAAATTCTCAGACACTGGGAATTGAACTCACAACCATGCCTGACTGTGGAAATAAGTTGATGCCTACACAATTAGACTACAAGGCCATATATTACTAGTGTGATAATAGGTATTAGACTACATATTATTCTGATGACTGGAAAATTCTGCTAAGTCCCACATCTGCCTACCACCACAACAACAAGGACCATGACAACCACAACAACAATTAGGGCAAGACAACACAACAATGCACCCACCACTATGGTAACAACAGGGTGAGGGCAACACAACCATGTCAGTACACCCACCACCACCACAATGATGATGAGGGCAAGGACACATGATGGCATGCCCACCACCACAATGACAACAATGACAATGAGGGGGATGGGGGCACAATGGTGCCCCCACTACCACAATGACCACAAGGATGGTGCAATGGTACACCCATCACTACAATGACTGCAACAATGACCCACAACAACGACCATGATGAGGGTGATGGAGGCACAGCAGTACACCCACCACCACAACAATGACAATAACAGCATGCTGGATGAAGAGAAGCTGGTCGTTCCTGTACCTCAGTCCTAGCACAGTCCATGCCTACCCTACTCCTTGTTGTCTTCATACTCACCTATCTACAGACCTTTGATGACATCTTCACAAGCCTGCTCCCTCATGTGCCCACTGCTACCACTGCTTCATTCAATGCTGGCTCAGGGAGTTTATGGGTATGGTCTGTGCCTACCTATTCATTGTTGTCTTCATACTCACCTCTCTACAGACCTTTGATGGTCCATGGCCACCAATGCCAAGTTGACATTGGGGCAGTCCATCACCCAACATATCATTTCATTAGGGACTAGTACTAGTTAACAGATTCTAATACTATACAGTGACAGTGGTTGTACTTTAACACCTGACATACTTGAACTGCTTTTGGACCAGTATTTACTTTATGAAGTTAGCTAAAGTGATGGAAAGTAACATGAGGATTTGCTGATGCAGTAGCAGTTTTACCAGTGGTTAGACTTATGTACCACTATGTAGATTGTCACATATGGAACTATGGTTGACAGTCTACTGAGCTGACATGATGGTCTACTGTACCATCTCAAGAGATTACCATAGCCTACTGTAAAAGTTTATGTTCTACAGTAGAATTTACCTTTTTCCTGATGTACCACTATGGATGTACAAATGAGGTAAGTGGGTGCACAAGTGGGTTGGGGGTGTATCACACACATCAGTAAGATGATGATAATCACACCATATCATTGTCATTGTCCAGGGTAGCTATACAAGTGGGGTGGTAGGTATGCAGGTGAGCAGGCAGTCAGGCTCACAAAAACATGGGGTAGTAGGTAAAGGCTCAGGTGTAAACAGACACAGTGAGGGGCAGTGGACAAGCAACCAGACCTGCAAAAGGCTCAGACACAAAAATTTGCAGTGTGGATTCGCACCTTAATGTTGGCAAACACAACGAGCGCATGGGCGCCATGGTAGATGCTGGCGACATGCTGACGACGTGCTTACTCAGCAAGGTGTCCCATTCACTCAGCCGCACTCGGGGTCCTTGCCCGGCTGTCTCCGATGCGCGACTTTTCTTGATTCACTTTCCGCAGAGATATGCAAACTGCTGTAAATACAACGAACCTACTTGAATTGTTAGCCATCTCCGCTGAGAAGAGTGCGTTTCTCTCGTTTCTCGTTGACGGAATCCTGCTCGGCACCGTCTCGGTTGGAAACTCCAAATTGATAAACAAGGTAGTCCCATGGATACGTCCGGCATTTCTGATGTGAGCTCCGACGGTCATCCAAAGGATCCGGTCACTTTTGCATATGGGATAAACCGAGGAGGGTCAGGTTTTTTCTTGTAGGTCACCGATAGTTTGGTATATCACCCGATCAATCGCTGAGGGTGCGTATATGTACTAGCTGAGTATGTGCAGCGTTTGTTTATCCGGGGCGTATCGATAATCGTCTGGTTTGGGTAGAGCCAAATCCTTTGTCATTGGACGACCGTGATGGTGATTTTGACCAGCTCCGTGGAGTGTTAAATTGAGGCTAAGAGACCTCAGTACGCGGCCAGTGGCCCAGCACGCATCAAGCACTCTCTTCGTGAATAATCCAGTTCGCGTTATTGCATCGAAACTAGGTTAAGTTTTATCAAAAGTTGGTTTCTCACAGGATCGTTGGCACTCCGACCATACCCGGGACAGGCACGGAATTATTATTTAATTAACTTTCGTGCACAGGCGTGGAAAAAGAATTGCGGCATCACAATGTAACACAAATCACGCCACTACAGTAGAACTTCTCATAATGCTCGGGCGGTACCCAATCCCCATGCATCATGACAATTATGCAATATGTACGTTGTGAATGGCTGCTGCCACCCAAGTCGGGCGGTGACCAACCCCATGCATGATGAGAAGTTCTACTGTACTTACAACAAACAAACAATCGTCGAACATCAAGCAAAAAGTGTAACATTTCTGTGATGAAAACTATATTCCAAACAAGGTAAGTCCAATTCAAACCCGATAACCCCACCTGGTGTTGCCATGAGGCGAATCGAAGCGAGTAGTGTCAGTTTAGAATTCAACCCAGTTCGTTGTGCCGAGGCGCAAACTGTTCTTCAAGTGATACAACTCTCGAAGTGGCCATGAATCCGTCCGGAAACACGGCCCATGTATCCAACCAATCAGATCATTCTATTTAGTTTGGATTACCATCATCGCAAGTAGCTGCCCGAGTTCGTTGTATGTCGCTGATTGCATCAATTCATCTACTGCTCTTGAAGTAACTGGACCTGAAATGGTATAATCCTTCTCGTCTACCACTAGGTCTGGGGTGAAATTGAGTCGATCTAGCTTGAAACTGAACTTCAGCATTTGAAGGGCTTCGACAAGAGTAGGGGAAAGCTTGTTGCATTGTTTAGTGCAAGTCAGCTTGCTAGATGAGAAAATATGCTCAGATGACAGGACTGAGGATGCTTGAGCTTGTAGAACATCCATAGCAACGTGAAAAGGCAATGGATACATACGTTCCTTTTGCTGCCAGAAATGCACTGTCAGTTGAGTTTGCACCCAGGCCCACAGCTGGTTACGACCGCTCGATGAATGAGAGTCTCGAGGTCATTGAACTTCAGTCACGTTAGCAGTAGCCTAGCTACTTGGTTTATTGGCTTGGTGGAACAGTGGCAATACTGCCAACTTCGCCTTCACTTAGATCTGGTGACCAGCTCATGTATCAACTAGAAGGGACAGGGGGCATTTCATGGTGCCAGATACTAGATGTGTCTAAAGTTAATCTGCACTAATTCCAAGTACCTCCCGAAGTGAGCGAGGTGACTTCGTTCCTAATTCGATGACTCCGAAGTGCAACGAATCACCACTTATCCGAGGCAAAGTGAATTAACTTCGCCTCGATGGCAACACTACTGGCGACTCCAGTAGGGAGATGCCCCTCCCCCGCCGGGGTCGGACCAAGCGTACATGGATCTATCGATCCTGCAAGCTGGAAATTGGCGCCTCTCTATCTACAAATTCGTTGTAGACGTCCCACCGGAAGCCGTCCCTCTCTGGCCTTTTCCCTGCCACGCTTCAAAACGAGCCTTCGGGTCGTCGAGGGACACCTGCCGGCTACACGCGAGCAGGTCAGGCACGCCAATGTGGCGCAGACCGTCGCAGGGTCGCTCAGGAAGGGTGGTGTTCAACCCCGCGGTGCAGACGCTATCATCATCAGTCACCTATAACTGGGACCAGGGAGTGATTATCGCACGCCGTCGGGCTCATACACCCGCCCTGATCCACCGGATCTTAGTGTTGGTGATCCTAGTCCGTTTATGAAGGCGATGCTTGTCATGGATGGAGGCTGTCAAGCCCTGCTCGCGAATGGGTACCTCGAGAACCTGGATGTGATTCCCGTCGAATGGTGTTCGAATCCTCGATTGGCCCATACCCGAATCTGCTCGGCTTTTTTGGCGACGTCGGTCTCTACACCGTAGACACGCTGGGTGGGTGAGCAATGGAAGAGCAGCAGGGGTTGCACGGTGAGATGGCTGCAGGGCATATTGCTGGTCATGTCAACGTCCTCGCGTGCATGTCCGTGAACGGGACCCGGATCTTCGTTGGTGGTGACTCTTCACACGAACGTCAAGGAATTCGCTTGCATAGTAGATGAGGCGACCGGACATATGTGATGCATAATGCACGCGGACAAGACGCTGCAGAGGAAAACTTGAGGCGGATCAAGATGCTGATGCAGATCCTAAAGGTGTAGGTGCTGATCACGCACGACGCGCCATGACACGAGGCCAACAAGGAAGGACCTGCATTCTTGTCAGTGATACCGGTGTTCTGAGATGTTTAGGTACTAATCTGAAAATTCACCACCGCTCACTTTGCTTATGCGTGTTGGTGCCTATGAACGCACTGAATCCCTGGACTCCTAGGCTTGCTGGGGTGACTCCGAGCTAGTATTTTCGTCCTGATAAACCGAGTCAATTCTCGCTCAAGCACATCGACGGGCGTGTTCCGTAGTATGTGTGTGGTTGGCGGCGGAGTGTGGGGGGAAGGCTCACGTACTGTACGTCGTTCTTTGTTCGTCCACACAACTGATAGGCTGAGCTTCCAATGTGCGATGCCTGTTGCCTGGTCTTCTCACTTTGAGGTCTATCCGTCGCTAAGTTGTCATTTGCCAGCAATCGTGCGTTATAGCGTCTCTGTAATGAAAATGTTACGTTGCTTACTCGAGCCGTTGATCAATCGACCAGCAGAAACTTGGTAGAGAAGCAAACCTTCGACAAACCTTGCGATATATATTGAATGTGTATAATAGACTTACCTATACCATCGTGAACACACGACCTGCACCATCATGTCCACTGAGGCAACGACAGTAGCACTCCTCGCACTGGCAGTAGGCCAGGCTAACCTTGATGTCTCCGCACTCGAGGCCAAGCACATCAGCCTCCACGTTGACAGACTTGTCGCCGATACCAAATCAGAAATGGTTACAGTCCCTTCCCTAGTCTCTGCGTTGCGGGTTCAAAATCGTATTCGACCCCGGCGCGCGTCGGGATCACGATGTACCCGCCGGCCATGATCGAACTCATCAAAGCCCTCAATTTCTCGCTTTCGGTGACACAGAACGTCGCCGAGTCACTCGCCAAGGACGTTGTGCGGCCCGACGAAGTAGACACGGTCACCGTCAGTCAGCTACACCAAGCTCTACCCCTGCCCGGAGGCAAGAAGACAAGATTGTACTAATTTGTGTTATGAGATGACAGCATTGGTGACCATACCCCGCTTACCAAGGCAGCGCTCATCGTGGGAGAAGGGTCTCGAGAGAACCCTGCGCATGGGTACCCCGAGCATCCAGAGGCCACTTTTTCGCCGACAGCCATCCCTGTCGAATGGGCGCGGTTCCTGTACTATTCCAAGGTCAACACTTCGATTGGGCCGTACCCATATGCACTCGACTTGTTCGGTGATGGGAGCCTGTACATCATAGATGCACCAGGTGAGTTTGGTATGGGAAAAAGAAATAGGATGGGCGCTGATGTGGATGGCCAGGGCATATTGGGGGCCACATCAACATTCCTGTGCGTGCGTCCGCCTGGATTCTTCTTGCTGGTGATTCTGCTCACGGCTGGCGCATCGTGACGGAGAAAGAAGCTTTGCGTGTGTTTGACGAGGCAGTGCGGCGTATGGGGGTCCACATTGACCAAAACGCCGCAGAGGAGAATTTGAGGCCAGTGAGGTCATTATTGCACGTTCTAAAGGCGTAGGTGTTGATTGCGCACGACGTGCCGTGGTACGAGGCGGACAAGGGAGGGCCTGGATACTACCCAAGAATTAGAGTAGACAGTTACATAAATACTAGTAGTGACCTGAACCACCATGGACTCTTCCTCCGTCCTTAGCGACGAAGACTACGATGTCATCTCCAACCCCGAGTCCAGCATCGCTGACCTCGCCCACCTCCCTCCACAGCCTGTCCGCGAAATTCCACCGACACCCATTGCATGCGGCACACTCAGCACCGCATCTCTCTCTCCAACCGACATCCAATCATGGGTCCGCGGTGTGATCGACGCCACCAACGCACGCAGCGGTGGCAGCGCCCCACCTGACCACCGAACCCTCCGCGTCTACCTCGACGGCGTCTTTGACGTGTTGACAGCCGGGTACGTGCCAACACCATCATCGTCCGTCGCCTCCTCGTCACGCCGGAACCAGACATATGCTCCAGCTCCGCCAGGCTAAGCTCGCCTTCCCGTCCGTGTACCTCATGGTCGGCGTCTTCTCCGACGAGTCCTGCCACCAGCACGCGACACAGCCGCGCTTCCCCCACGTCGAGCGCTGCGAACTCCTCCGCCATGTCCGCTGGGTCGACGAGATCGTCCCCGACGCCGTGTGGACTCCCACAGACGCCTTTCTCGCCGCGAAACGCATCGACTACGTCGCACTCGAGGAAGGGTCCTCGGTCAACCCCGAATTCGACAGGATGCGGCTAAAGGGGTATGATCAGCTCAAGAAACTGGGCATGTGTTGATTTCTTTTTACCGGAGCGCGTCGGTAGCACGGTGCTCATGTCTTGTCTTCATTCTAGGTCGTGTCATACCGACGAAGAGGACGCTTGGGCTCGTTCCTGCCCGTTTGGCACCGCCAACGCTCCCTTCTGCGCAGGCTACACCATTGACAAAGACTCCAGAGTTGCAGTCAGAGGTCTTTGAGGATGACGGTCAAGTGGAGGTCACTCGCAGTAATAATATAATGGCACCGGATGACCAGCCGTGATATTATTTCTTCACTGATGGACGTTTCTCGGTTTCCTCCAGACCTTTCCATCATTTAAATATGTCATTACACGGTTCCAGTCCTTAACTATGTATCCAATCGGCGAGAGATGCATTACATTAATCTGTATACTCTAGAGAACATAGCAATGTGCTGCCGTTAGGTCGTAGTGATCGATCATCCCTTGGAGTCCTTTTTTCGTCGATGCATGTTCCCGTGTCTGGCCAGCTGATCTGGTCTGGCAAACGCCTTCGAGCACCCTTCTTCCGTGCATACATATGGACGTGCACCAGTATGCGTGCGCAGCTTGAAACTGTGTCAGTGGACGACTACCGTGACTGTCTCAACTCACATGTTTCGATAAATTTGAAGACTCTGAAAAGGCTCTGAGAATGGCATTGCTAATCAGAAAGGTTTTCAAAAAGATGGTGTCGAGAGCATACTTGTCGCAAAATTTACACTTGAATGGTCGCAATCCGTTATGCGTGCGCTTGTGGATTGTTAGTGCACCCGTAATGGCAAAGGCCTTTCCACATCCGGGGAAGTCACAGACATATGGCTCTACACATACTCAGTCACAGCATCCAGCGTTACCCCAAGGGAGACTCACTCTCTTGAGTATGCCGGCGCATGTGTTGTTGAAGTGTTGCCACTTCCGAGAAATTTTGACTGCAAACATGACATTGAAAGGGACGGTGACCAGTATGTGACTAAATGTCTCATGAACGAAGTGGCACGCGCAAGGTTGAGATACGAACTTGAATATGTCTAGATATTTTTTGCTTGCTTGAAAATCCGTTTGTGCCGTGCCTAGTGCAGCCCTCCCAGAAACATTCATAATGGGCTTTTCCACCTCCGATGTGGGCGGAAGCGATGTGGTCTGTGAGTTCATCGCAGGACAAAAATGATTGAAAGCATTCTTTCCACTTGCAGGTGTGGGTGCCCGAGCAATCATGTGATGGCAGTTGGGGTGAAATGGATGATAGCTGAGTGGTGCCCGTGTCTAACGGCTCCTGAGGAGAAGGCGGAGGTGCAGCTAAAGGGGAGTGTAAGCCGAGGTGGTCTTGCATAAGGTGTGTCGCGAGGCCGATGAGACCATGGTCATCTGAGTATGCAGAGGTGTTCGGGATCGTTGACGGAGACGGGAACATTGCGCAGTCACCCCAGTGACAAGAGAGGGACTGAGGAAGGACATGTTGACTTTGTTGTGATTGAACAGGTAGCGTAGAGGAGTGACTCTGAGTGTCTATAGCACAGAGATGTTGAAGGTTGACATGGCCGGCAAGATCCGACAGGTTGTTAAACGTAGATCCACAATTTGCCCACATACATGGGAAAGACGGGATAGGAGTAGGCTGAAGGGAAAGGGGGGCAGAGACATGGAGTTGTGGTGAAAATGGTGGGAGGGAAGGAGAAGAAGATGCGCTAGAAGTGATAGAAGAGTCGGATATAAGAGCTTGAAATGGCTGAGGCACGGTGCTAGGAGGATACACGGGATGCGAGTCTTGGGTACAATCGCAAAGCAAGTCGGAAAAGGAAGATCTAACGGAGAGATAGGAGTGGTAGTCTGTGCAGCACTGAAGCTATGGGGAGATGAAGCAGGGTGAAGAGCGTCTAGAAAGAAGGAGCTCACGATTTCCTCCAGTCCTGGACAGTCGCTGCAGGCAGTGGCGGTAATACAGGAACCATCGCACGAGACGGTGCCGTTGGTAACGAGGCAAGCTTGTGTGCCATGATTGGGGTCATCGCAGGCGAGGACAAGACATTGCTCAGTACACTCGGAGGTGAGCTCTGGGATGAGACAGGTTGGCTGAGTCGAGGGCGGCGTGCACCGATCGCACAACTGGTCGAGTTGGTAGTCCATTTCGAAGATGCACCTCGAGAATTTCTCCTTTCATAACCCATGCGGTACTCATCCATCACATCACGTGTTACTACAGTGCCTCCACAATCACCTTGACACCCCATGCACCTGGATCTGGGACCTTCTTCTCCTTCAACCACTCACCCTCAACGTATGCACTCCTTCCTGCCTTGGCCTCGATGTCTTTCGTCTTTTCTGCAGCCTCCTTCACGGCCTTGACCGCACCTTCGAAACCACTCGGAAGCGCATCCACGAAAGCAGTCAACGGATCGACGAGCGTGCGTGAAGGAGGACGGGCACGCGTGTATGTGTACAGTCGAATGAGAGCGGACTTCAGAGCATGGTTCCAAACTTCGATCGTGGCAACCGCGGCAGAGGAATGTGTGAGGGCTTGGGCGAGCGAGGAGAAAAAGATCCTGTTTGAATGCAAACAAACACATGGTCAGGCGGAGTCTGTGAGAGCACTAGGACACCAACGAGTACAAAGCGCCGCTCGTGCCCCCCATCTTCTCCTCAGCCACTCTAGATACCGCAATCATACTGCGGATCACATCTTCTCCCGTGATGACACCCTGATCGAGCATTTCGAGCACCCCTGGAGAACGACGGCGGTCATCAACCATGTTACTTTAGGCTAAACAATAACTTGCCAGATGCACCCGCACTGAGCGTGAGCCCACAATCACCGTCACCCGCGATCTTGTCCATATTCGTGATCTCGCTCTCAGCTACTAAAAGCGCCTTACAGGCACGTTCAATGGCACTCTGGAAGTAGAGTGCGTCTGGTGCTCTGAGGGTAATTTGACCACGGAGGGAGGTAGTGTCTGTCGTTTCCAACGAGGCCGTGTCGGCAATCACCTTTGGTTCAACCCTTGAGGACCATTTCCACCCAGGTGCATCGGTGGGGTCATCAAGGAGGGAGAGGATGAGATCAGGGGAGATATTATTGACGGACCCCGCACTGGAGAGGAGTAAAAGAGTCAGGGAGAAACCCGGCATGTTGAGACTCGTCTAATTGAATATCATTCGCTCGTTTATTGCAGCAAAAAAGACAAACGGACCATAAATGATCCAGCTAAGACACGCATTGTTTTGAATCCTTGCTTGTCCAGCGCATTCTTTGCCTCACCAACGATGGCGCTAAGCTCGAGCTCACTGAGACCACCGAGATTGTTTACAAGGAGTACGACGCGATCTGTGCCATCATTCTTGAAAGGGACAAAGGATCTGTCAGGATCGACGGTAGATGTAATCATCTGGATCAGGTTTGGGATAAGTTCGTTGAGAGGGGGTACTGGGGAGATGCGACGGTGGCCGCTCTCGTTGTGAATACCGAGCCCAATCTCGAGCTCATTGGCATCCAGGTAAGTGTCCGGCACCGCGGTTCCAGGAACCTGCATACAGGGCCGATGATCAATCGGACGGCAACTATGTGAAGATACTAAAATTGCGCACGTGGCAATGCTCTAGTCCCACCCCAATCGTGCCGAGGTGGGCGGACGTGTGTTCGGCAATGGCATAAATCTCGTCGAGAGAGCCGCCGCGAGCGGCAAGCGCGCCTGCAATCTTGTATACAAGACAGACGCCAGCGAGGCCCCTATTGGGGGTCAACGAAAGGCGACGAGGTAGATAGGTAAACACGCCTCCTTCCAACGATCTTCCCTTGCTCTCTTCCGACAGCGACATCGTCACCAACAATGAGGAATTTGACGCGATTGGACTTGTCCGGATGAAATGCGGCATATTGCTCTCTGGCGAGACCAAAGTTGAGGACATCGCCAGTGTAGTTCCTTTGAAAATTGTCAGCGGAGAAACGGGGAGGCGTTGGACAGATTACTTCACGATAATGAGAGTACTGAGTGAGTGCTGCTCAGCGACGAGAGGGACAGCAGTCAAGAGGACGCACCCGGCATCATTGCTCACCAAGTCTATCGCGCGACGGACTTGTTTCGCACTGGGCGAAGCAAACACGTTTCCGCATACGGCAGCTGTTACAATGGATGAAGCTTTGAGTTGCCCCTAAACAAGGGACCATACCCGAGAGCATGCCATGACCTGTAACACATGGAGAAGATGCAATGATAGTGAGAAAGTACCTACCCACGAAGGCAGAGTGGGAGGGTTCGTGACCAGAACCACCTCCACAGACGAGGGCGACTTTTGATTGGTCGGGATTGGCGAGGTGAACGACTAGGACGTGGTGAGCGGCAAAGAAACTGGAAAGTGTGATACGACCAACCTTTGTTGACGGTATCGAGAGCGAGGTGCGGGTTGAGGACAGAGAGACCTCTGAGGGCGTCGAGGACGAGGGAGGGAGGGGAATTGAGAAAGTGTTTATAGATCATGGTCAAGGCCACCACCAAATAAGAGACCCCCCCAAAAGGAGACCCCCCATCTTTGTTTCTACCGTGATGAGTCTGCCATCGCCAGCAGCGTCGCCGTCGAGCAAACCAAGCGAATTGGACGTCGGATGGACACGCAGAAAGAGACAGCGCTCAGCATCGATGCAATCCGACTCGTCTTCCCTCAAAAGAGCCGTATCTGAAGACCCCACAACGACCACTCCCGTCCGTGCCACGCAACACACTACTGACGATATCGACGCCTACATGGCAGAACAGGGCGAACACTCAATCGACGCAGTCACCCTCATGCCTCCGTCCCAGGCTCATCTCTCCCCTACGCAAAAATTCGAGTTCGTCAAACAGCGCCGCAACAATCAGATGCAGGTCGGTGATACCTGGTATATCGTTGCTCGCAGGTGGTACAGGCGATGGGAGGCCGCTTGTCAGGGCATACCAGACAAGTCTGGCCCACTTGACGAAAAAGACGTCTGTCCCGTCGACAACTCTCCCCTCCTCGATCGTGATGCCAATCTTGTCTCCAATCTCACAGAGGGCGTCGACGTCGAGTTCGTTCCCTCCGACGTCTGGAATGCGTTTATCACTTGGTATGACCTCGTTCATTCCCTACGTATGTTCATACCTCATCCTGTTCCCTAGGTATGGTCCGGCCATACATCCACTCCCGCGCTCCGTGATTGCAAGAGGTCATCTTGGTCAACCTAGCCTCGAGCTTCGACCTCCCCGTCTCAAAGTTCTCTCCCTCGTTGACTCACAACTAGATGGCCCGATTGGTCCGCCTCACGGTTACGTCACGGTCTCAACAAAGGACACTGTGGACACTCTGAGCAAGGCCCTCGTAGCCAGTGTCTCTGCGCGTTCCAACGTACCACACAGGATTTGGAAAATAAAACCTGGAGAATACAGTGGATCTCAGTTCCCTGCCTCACAGCTGACTGCGCATGAAGCAGAGCTCTTGGTGATAGATGAAAAGACAGTCGAGGACGCGTTGATTAACTTTGACGACCCCTTTGTTGTCGAGTTTCAGAAATCGGATGGAAAATGGATATTAGGCCAGTCAATTTCCGCGCCCATTCCTTCAGCGCCGTCTGTCCCTCCTCCTTTGTTTGGCGGAGAAGACTTCTTCAGTCGCCTGGGAAAGGGTCCAGCCACCACGAGCATCACGCAAACACAACCTCGACAAATACCTTCGCCCGCACCCTCCGCGACGTCGTCTGCCAGAGCCCAAGATTCGCAAGCTGCTTCCCTCAAGTCGTTTGGACTCTCCAAAAACAGAATTATCCAAGAGCCCGGAACACTCGGTCTTGGTAACATGTATGCGTATTCTATCATCTTGTTCTAGTCTGACGCCAAAATACAGGGGAAACACTTGCTTTATGAACTCTGCACTTCAGTGTCTTGCGCATACAAAGGAACTCACAGATTATTTCCTTTGTGAGTGATGTTTCGGCTGCATATATGCACTGACCTGCTCACCCTTCGTAGCTGGCGTCTATCAGAACGAGCTTAACCCCGATAATCCGCTCGGAATGGGAGGCGCTATTGCCGAGGTGTTTGGGGCCCTCTTACACCGCATATGGGCCAAAGACACCACTGCAGCCTCTTGCTCACCACGCGAGTTCAAGATGCAATTACAGCGTTTTGCACCCCAGTTTAGTGGATACCAGCAACATGATTCACAAGAACTTGTCGCTTTCCTACTTGACGGCCTACACGAAGACCTTAATCGAGTGCTCAAGAAACCATACGTAGAAAAGCCAGATTGGGAGGGTGGTGGAGACCTTGAGCTTGCTCAATTGGCGCAAAAGTCGTGGCTCGGATACATGCAACGGAACGACAGCGTGATCGTAGATCTTTTCCAGGGCCAGTACCAGAGCACTCTCATCTGTCCAGAATGTGAAAAGGTATCCTAATGGTCGCAACAACCACTCAGGCCGCTAACCGTTTCCCTTCAGGTCTCAATAACGTTCGACCCATTCATGTACCTCACTCTACCTATACCCGTGACAAAGAAGTGGAAACACACCGTCGAGTACATCCCGTGGGATCCTTCTCAGCCCCACGTCAAGGTGGTGTTTCCGCTCACGATACGACTCTCCAAGTTAATGATGGTTCCTAGGTTCCTGTTGAGATCGGCCGTGATGCGAGTTTCAAAGAGCTCCGCTCACTTATCGGCCGTTGGATGGGCGCTCCACCAGAAAATGTTTGCAAACACCCGATTGTTTCCCTTCTGCATGCTTATTTCTTGTTCCAGCTCTTGACATTGGAGATATTCAATAACCGGTTCTATAAGAATCTTGACGATAACCTTCCCTGCAGTGACATGTCAGATAGCGACATCATCGTATGCTTCGAACTACCTTGCAACGCACGTCAAAGCCGACTGTACAAGAAAAAGGACAATGATCCCTTCATCCTTCCTGTGTTCGTAACCGACATTCAGACCTCACGGCAGTCGTATAGCTACCGCAGTCAGGCCAACTTTGGTCATCCGTTCATTGCGGTCGTCGATCCTAACCAAGCTCAAAGCGTACAAGGGATCTACGAAGTTGTAGTGGATCGTCTTCGGCGATGGACTGGTCATGCCCGCGATCTTTACACGTGGGAAGAAGTTCCGTCCGTACCTGTTGACTCAGTACCCATCCCAGTTCCCCCGATGGACTCCCTAACGGAAATAAAGGAGAATGGAGATGTCATTCGCGTCGAAGACATGAATGTTGATGAAGTCGATATTGTCGATCAAAAGACTTTAATTCAAGACGATGCTGTGATGGACACTGCAATGAATGGCATTCCTCAGGTCGTTGGGATCAAAAAAGACATTTTCAACTTGCGTCTCCAGGCCGGTCAAAAAGACTATGGGACAGCGTTCAATTCGTATAGCTCCGCCAGTCAACGCTACGAATCCTGGGAGACGCGCCTCGAAGAGATGGAAGACGGCGTTCCATTGCTCAAGGATATGGATGCGCTCCATTGCGATTTTGACGAAAACCTGAAGACGTACTATTTCGGTGACGAAGCATCCCATTGGGAGCATGCACGATGGACGAACACCTCCTGGACGACATTCATACACCCGGAGTATGCCGAGGCGAAGAAAGCCGCTTCAAAGAAGACCAGGGGGCTGTCCATTGACGACTGTCTAACTGAGTTCACTAAAGAAGAACAGCTGGGCGAGGCTGATTTATGGTACTGCCCTCGGTGCAAGAAGCATCAACAGGCCACAAAAAAATTCGACCTTTGGAGAGTACCTGACATTCTGGCGGTGCATCTCAAACGCTTCAGTAACAGTCGTGCGCTTAGAGACAAGATTGACACATTTGTCGATTTTCCCATCGAAGGTCTCGACCTCACTCACCTCGTTGGCGAGCGAAAGGTCGGACGGAGGCTGGCAGGGGCTGGCATCGATATTGAGGAGCTAGGAATTGGTAGTGTCGAGGAACCCCTCATCTATGACTTGTACGCTGTCGACGAACATATCGGTGGACTAGGTGGTGGCCATTATCGAGCATACGCAGTCAACCACGTCAACGGACAATGGTACCACTTTGACGACTCCTATGTCTCAAAGACTGAAGCATACCAGGCAGTGGTGAGTCTGGTACAATCTTCCGGAGATTACGCACTGACAAGTCTTCCAGAATGCCAACGCATATCTATTATTCTATAAACGACGAAGTAACGAACCACTTGGCGGCAAAACTTACCATAAAATAGAAGAGGCACGAACAGCGTCTGATGACGTTGGAGACCCCCCATCAGTGGATACCCAGCTCCCTACGCCTCCCAACGAAGTTACATCTACTTTTGGGATGCATCAGAAGTCTCAAAACATTGATTGGCGGACGCCAGGCTCCCACAATAGATCGACACCGTCGTCTTCGTCCCCACCGCTCGACGAGCTGCCCAACTTTGAGGAATCCCAGCATGACCAACTCCTTCCCAACCCCAGTCTAAACTCGCTACTAATGGACGACGAACCAACGTACAACTTCCCTTCTGCCTTCAAGCCATCACCCACGTCGTCCAACGAGGTTGAGGCAGACGACGAGGATGCAGCAGACCTCCGTGAGCTCGAGGGGAGCCCGATCCAGCTGCTGGAGGGTGAATGGCAGCTGCCCTCTTCGTCACCTTCACCGATTGATTCCGAATCCAACCCATTTTCCGACGCGAATTCACAGAAGAACGAAGTCGTGGACCATGATGAGATACCAAAACCTAGAGCTCCGCAAATGTAATTCCCTTGCATAATCGCATATTCTATATACTAGCTAGAAGTACATGCATCGTGCCTTACTCACGGGGAGCCGAGATGGCTTTACATCTGTTTACAGTTCACGTTACCTAAACCCTGACTTGCTTTCCACACATGAGCAGATTCCCTCCGTCTCTGCTATACCTTACGATCTACAGCCCCACTCTTCGACCCGACCTCGCAACAACGTTTGATGATGACGAGGATGCCCACGAACAAGCCCAGATTCTGTTCTACACGTCTCGCGACCGGGCTGTATCGCGCGATAGGATGCTGAGGCAAGTCGGGTTGGCGAAAGCGCTCGTTAACTTTGCTGAGTGAGGGAAGAAAGCGATGCGGGTGTGTGGATAACTAAATCCTTGGCCAGGATCTTCCATTCAACAGATCCATGTCAGAACGTGCATTCGCAGTCGAGACGCATGGTCATGGTGAACCCGGAACCCAACTTTTGGATGCATGTGGTGAGTGCAAGGCCTCCTTGGTGTTATCGATGTTCGTTAACTTGAAGCCCGCTCCCTTTCAGGCCATCGAACTCGCTAGGACACCGCGTGCGCCGGTTCCAAAGCCCAAGACCGGAGATAAAGGCAAGAGCACGGCCAAGGAGGAACCCAGCCAAATATGCCTACTAGAATACCACGACGGTACCTTACACGACGCTGCGATACGGGCGCATCTATTGCGGGGCTATGAACAGTTCAAGGTCGGTTTCGCGCCTGCTCTGGGCCCTGGGGAAACTGATGCAGATATGTCTCTCAGCTGACCCATGGTTCATTTTCGTCGATATTATCTTCATTGGGACAACAGGCGTTGGAGTTGCAACTCGAGCGATTTTTTACTGTCTGGGCATGGACGTGGGACCTTGACAAGGATCTTAGCCTCCGCACAGATCTCGGTATGCGCACGTCGCCCCACCATGACCGTCGCCGTGTGATTTACGTAACTCCTTGTCAGGATTACCTCTACATCCGTCCTACTCATCCATCCTTCCTGCCATCGACGATTTCTCATCTCACATACCCCAGGAAGTCACTGCACTTGTGCTGACACACAGTCATGTGGCGCCTTCCAGCAGATATAGACATTCACGATACCCCGCTGCACTAGCACGACATCTAATGAACCACATTACTCCAACGCCTGTACCCGCTTCATCTCCCGCTTCTACGGTTCAACCGGAACGAGAGGACGACGCAAGCCACGGAGAAAACGATGGTCGACAAACAGCATCAAGTCCAGAAGCAACGCTTCCGTCGGTTGGGTTTCTTGGTGTTACCATGAATAGTATGGACGTCAGGAAATGGACTTGGCCATCATTTAGGAAGGGTGTTGACAGCAAGGGGGCAACTACAAAGGCAAACGAGGATGTTCTTTCCTGCCGAGCATCCGAACGTGCGGCAAAGGTCGATCAAGGCGCGCTAGAGGACGCCATATCGTCTGATAACTCGTTCGGCTTACCTACGGAGAAGCCTGCTGTGCACGACAAACCGGAAAAGCAGCCGGAGCAATCAAAGTCTGACTCAGAAGCTGACACACCACGTCCATCAAGAGTGTCTTCGCCTACGCTCGATGCCTCAGGGCCATCGCTGAACGGCTCACTACTCGAGGTTGACGCCTCAGCGCCTGTCGAGGACAAGAAATGGCAGTTTACCTCAATCGATGTGTTTCTTGCCCCCAGTCACGAGCCGCTGGCGACTTGTCGGCGGAGGATACACTTGCTCAAGGTTAGCACAAGCGATGTCCCCTACGTGTCGGGTTACTCAGTTCACCGTTGCTTAGCGTGGCCCGTACGCTGTTGCACTGCTTGGCAGCTACTCGGACGACATGGATAGCCTGGGGGGACCAACTTCTAGTCTACTTGAGGATATCGAGAGGACCCTATATGAGGACAGCCGGCGGTAAGTCTGTTTTGCTAGCAGTTGCATTTGACTCTCTAACACTTGAACAGCAACACGACGGTGTCTCTGCCGTCTGCTACCAAGATCCTCCAACCCGAGGACAGTCATATCCTCAAATCCGGCGACTATGCGAGCATTAGCGGAGATGCGAAACTCGAATCGGATCATTTATTCGAAGCGAGGAGGCTCTTGGACAGGTAGAATTTCTCAGTGATAGAATAGACAACGATTAACAACCCTATTCGAGGGAACCAGTGACAGTCGAGGTCTTCTCGAGAGGATTGCACCCCCAACACTGGCATGTGGTATCTCGAGTCGCCGATCCCGTCGAAGACGAGAAGGGAGAGGCATATCTGGAGGTGTCCCGTAAAGAGGCGACCTTGTCAGACGTCGATAATATACTGTGTGGGCTATACAAGACCCATGTCTAGGATCGATTAATTGTATCCGTTCCGGCGGTGCGACACCTTCAGGCTCCAAGTTTCTGGAGGGTCAAGTTTCTCACCATCATTCGTGACTCTTGGTATTTCTCAGAGCGGTCCTTCGCCCATGCATGGTGTCAGGCTCACCACTGAGATGACAAAGCAAGATAAGGAACCATACGCCTGGGCCTATGCGGCGTGACCCGGACCTGCATCCTCATTGTCGCGTGGTCTTTGCATGCAGGTCCAGATTTCAGCTCTCCTTTGCTGAGTCAGTGTTCAACTCGATGCCTAATACTGGGCAAGATTTTTGATCTCTCTCCGTACACCGTTGTGTTGACCTCCTGGAGCACTTCCAGAGCGTCGCATTACTCGATGCCCCATGTGTCTTGTATGATTGCATTCTAAATGGTGCGTCAAATCAAGTCCGCCCCGCTGGCCATTCGACAATAGGTAACTTTTCCAACGGGCCAAGCAGCTGCATTATGGTGTTGACTCCTGGTATGGCTCGATGCCCAATGCCCATGTCAGGTCCCAGGCTCGTACGACTGCATTCCAAAAGGCAGATCAAACTAAGGTCAGATTGGTTGCATCCGACTTTGACCAACACAAATGCGTTTAAATATGTGGCGCTCTACCCTCACTTCATCGACTACCAAGATGCATTGCACTGACATGTACATCTTTCGTCACATTTCCGTCCGTGACAGAGTTTGTACCTTTCACTAGTTTGGTCCCGATGTGGCTAGATTGGCGAGAGCACACTGGACATTTAAAGAGCCAATGCTAGATGTCCTCTGGATGGTCCTGCTGGACTGTCAATCCTTCACCATTACATTCCCTCCAGTTGGGTCACTTTTTCAGAACCTCTGCCATATCTGGTGTGGATGTGCAATAGAAAATATGACACTGTTCAATTTACCTTTGTCACTCCTGGTTTCCCTCTATGTCAAAATGGAAAATCCAGACTCACTGTTGCAAGCTTCCTTCAATTCATTCTCCAAGTTCTCCCCAAACATCAGGTCTTATTTTGTGCATTGTGAAGCTGACTTGGATACAGGCACTCTCATCCACATGTCCCATGTGTCCACATTGAACTGGGTCCATTTGGACATCATGCCCACAACACATCCATATTCTGGTTCACCCATCTCACTTTATATACAAGATCTGAGTCTTTGCTTCCACTTTTAACCCTCCTCTCCCATGTTCAACTGCTTGTTGTCAAGAAATTTCAGGCATACGTTGAAATGCACTGGCCTTCCATGCAGGAATTCACCTCTTTTTCCACTAGTCTCCTTAGGGTATCCTTCCACTTTGGCATACGAGGCTATACCGGCGTGCCTCCGGGTCAAGCGTCGGACATCCCCTGTTCAAGTTTGACGAAACAATCCAGGCTTTTCGTTAACATCCTCGATTCTGGGAAAATCCGTGCCGGCGCTCGTTGCTGGACTTCTGTGGGTGCTGCAGCTCGAAGTATTTCCTTTAGGCTTGGGCTCACCCATTTTCGTATGCTCATTTTGAAATTGACAAACAGCGTTGGGGTGACGTGGTTAATGTAGTCGATGACAGTGCGCGGGGACCGTGGTCTGCCAGTCATTTTGACGTTGACAAGGATCGAACGACTCACATTCTACTTCAGTTGTACAGTACGGAGATGGTCGATGGACACTGTACCCATGAATACTCGTAGCTTTCGTTCTGGCCTTCATTTTGGATAGCCGCCTGATCACAAGATTGAGGACAGTGATAAAGCATGCTCAGCTTTAGACGGCGCACGGCAGGAGCCCATGTCGGTCTATCTTCACGCGCAAATGCCGAACAGAAATGGTGATATCAATGCTCGGTATGTTTTCTCGGGTACCTCGAACTATGTCACTTTGGTGCATGCATACATTAGTTGGAGCAAATGTTATACACAAGAATGTAAAGACGTGCGATATGGGGTACAGGTTAGAGGTAAAACTCGGGTTTTCGGGCGTTAATGCCGTATTCGGCCAACGCTGCACTCAGGTCATCCATGGTCAAAGTCGTTCGTGTCTTGTCCTTTGTGGACGTCAAGTACTCGTGACTGGAAGTAGGTGATAACGACGAACCTTGGAAGCACCAGGACCTGAAACCGCCGCACGCGCCCGCCCGCCTGCCGCGTTAGTGCGTATACGAGCATGTTGGTATGCATCAGAAGCGATGTCTGAGACAAATTTCTGAGCAGCGAGGGATAAAAGGCGTTTCCTACATGACAAAGGGAAGTGAGTGCACGTATGGCGCACAGAGGGATTGACGCACAAGCGGACGTCATCGCACTCGAACCCAACTCTTTGGAGATAGTAATCTGTGACTTCGTTTGGAATCTGGGACACGAGTGAGCCGGACAACGAGGGTAACATGATGGACGTACTAGGGGATCGTATTCATCCAGCATGAGGAGGAACTCTGCCAATGTACGGTCTTTGCGAGCCTCTTCTGCCGCCTGGCGAGTCTGAGGTTGAGGTGCCGATGAAGAGGAGCTTTGAGGCACAGTTGCGGAGGACGTTGAAGGCTGGTGCTGGGTTGCATCTGAGAAGGACGAATAAGGCTGAGGTTGAGGTGTAGGAGAGTCCGAATATGTCGTCGAGGCAGACATGGCTGAGTGTGCACGTCGGAGTTACGAACCCAAACTATAAAACTCGCCGATTCACTGCAACCTCTCTTCTCTATCCCCTCCTTCATGGTGAGTCTTTTTTTCACCTCACATTCACTTTGCACCTGCATCGTATATGATGTTTGAGGCATTTGGCTTTATGCAGGAGTCTTCCTGCGCTGCAGAAAACCAATCTCAGCTACCTTCGGCGGGCAAACAACCCACCGCTTTTCTGATCATTCTTCAAGTTTGCCGCATTCATGAGCTAACCACCCTTTTTACTGCAGGTTTAATCCGTAATCATTGTCTACCAATTCATATCCCCATGATTGCGAGCGATCTTTAAGCTGGTTTGTGACAACTCGCAAGGCCTCATCAATTGTGAATTGCTACATAGTATCCATCTTGATGAGACCGGCGCCATCTAATACACTGGTTTCACTTGTATCTGCAAGCTCCATGGATGCTAACAAGCTGTCGAGCTCTGGAGAGACGACGAATTTCTTGTTGACTTCGCCCAGTACATGAAGCTTCTTGTTTTCCATGTCTAGGTGTACTGCCTGCTGGAGGAACGAAGGTCGCGTACCCTCCGACACCTAGAATAGACACATCAGTGAGGTTCACGAAAGTATAGACACTGTACATTCATCACAATTCCATTACCCAAACGCATTTTCACCACTCCGCTGCGGTAGACTTCGACTTGGCCAATTACACCGTCTACTTTTGGTACGCCATTTGGTTGCTCGGCAGTTGCTTGAGACGTGGGTTCTGATGCAGACTCTGGTGGATTAGTGTCTGCTGCGAAGGACACCTTACGCTTTCGCGTAGAAGGGCCTGGGGTGTCTACATCCATGTCTCGCGAGGACTCTGGGATTGATGCCAGAGTGGATACAAATGTCGGGAAAGGTTCGGGGAACTGGAAAAAGTATAGCCGTTCTTGTCGAATACTCTCCTGACCACAAGTTTGTTCTCTGGGTTTTCAATACCAAGGAGAGTACCCACCCCAGACGTGTTTGTTTGAATTGTAAAATTATGTACGAGGTCTTCGAGATCTTCTTCCTCTTCGCTTTCGCTCAGGTCGAGTGCGTTTGAACGGTCCACGTTCTCAGCAGAAGTTCCTGCCGATGCATTGGCATGGTTCAGCGACAAGAATGAAAATGAATGATTACCTTGGTCCTTTGACAGCGACGGTTCTTCAATCTCCGTTTTCACCTCTTTTCTTTTTCTTCGATCGTGTCGGTCTCTCTGAAGCGTCTCTGGAGCCATCCAATCCAACTGCCGCACATTGTCCATGTCGATAATCTCGACGCCCTCATCTGGTTCCGAGTAAACCTCCTCGTCACCCTCGTTTTTGGATGTCTGAACCGCGTCAATGAGCGTGTTTTCACGCTGTTTGTCTTTCCTTAATGTCGGTGCTGCCGAGTTCGACAAGTTGGCGCCCAAGGCTGGTCCCTTTGCAGGCCCTCGCGGAACGATGGGCGTGAAGTCACCCCTCGGAACACTACGCCGGGCGGAGGTACCCGCAAGAGCAGGACCCATTGAAAAGGGGCCGCTTGCTGTCATTTCAACCTGAGGTGGCCGAGGCGCGGAGCCTCTGCTTTCTCCTCCCCGGCCTCTTCCTCCTCTGCCACGCGGCTTGCCATTTCCCCTGTCTGACGGCTGTACGGACGACTGGGGTGCTTCCTAGCGCCACCATTCATGGAAGTGTGAAAAGAAAATGAGCACCGCGTACCTGCTTTACTTCTCTGTGGATCTACTGCATGAGAACAGGAGGGGGTGATGGTATGCTGATATCGCGTACTCTTTCTTTCTCCGCGCTGGCAGGGTCGGAACAAACTTGAGTTTTGGGGCCCCCTGCCTGGTCACGTCCGCGGGTGTCTTGGCCAGGCTGCCGATGGCCTTGGGGCCGTTGGACGGGGCCGAGGACGATCCACCACTGTCTGCCATGGTCGCCCGAAGGGATCGTCGTTGATCACGTGATACTCTGCAGAGACGTTTGATCAAGAAGCATTTTCCTCTTTCACTTTTACTTGCGATGGGCGAGATTGAACACCTTCATGCCACCTACAATGACATCCACAATCTAATCAAGGCTAGCGCTGACGAAATTGCAAAGTTTAGGCCCAATTTATTCGTTGCGATAGGTTCGTACATTTCAATGATAAGCCACTCTATATGACTGATCGACCATCGTTCAGGAGGAGGGTCAGTTCCAGGCCCACCCCGCGATTCATATCAGATTGACTAGCCCTTGTTCAGTGGCTTCTTTCCTGCGCGAGTATTGGTAAGCCTCGGACCCTCCTTTCTCCTCTGTCCTGTAGTGACTCAATGTTCGGCGCTCCAAATGTAGCGCACCTTCTTACAAGACCCGTCGACGAAAAAAAACATACCCATTCAAGCTATCGGTCTTTCGCTATACGAGGCTTTGCCAGGAACAACTGTAGAACAAATAGGCAACAAGGTCATTCGTACGCAGTGGCTGTGAGTGTTTTCGATGCTGAAACACGCTACGTCTCATATATCCCCGATTTGCAGGGGACCTGATCCCGGCAAAACGTTGTTGGGACGAAGGGTGGTCATTATTGTAGGTGATCGCTCCTGGTATCTGATATGCCAAATCAACTCAAATTCGCAGGATGAAGTCGATGATACGCGGAAAACTCTCGAGTAAGCACCTGATAGGTAGTTTTCCAAACGTGGTTCACCATGTTCACAGGTATGCCCTTTCGGAACTCCGAAATGATGTCGAGAAAGAGCTGCAAGCACTACCAGAGTCCGAACGGGAGGTTAACCGCACCCACTTTGCCGTCTTTGTTGTGCATAACAAAGTAAAGCCCAAGGTTGGGCAGCTACCGGCCGATGTTCCGTGAGTCCTTGACTAAATGGAGTTTTTGTTTCACATACTGATCGGGATGATTTCCCATCAGCTATTTTGTTGGTGCAGAAGTGGACGATGTGTGGTAAGATATAAATCGATAGACCTGATGATGGATATCTGATCAAACGTTCGAATACTTCCTTATCCTGATGCATGTGCTTCCAGGCTGGATTATCCATGGGAAGCTGCGTGAGTGTCTGGATTCCTTATTCGCGTTTTTCAAATCGCCGAGCACACGATGGTCAGAGATATCGAGGAGCACGACAGACTAGCAGCCAAGGACAAGGCAAAATTGAATGGTGCGTCTCAGGGGTGAACAAAGATGCCTTTAGTTTTTGCGTGTCTTGCGCTAGATAATTATATCACTATGTACATGAATGAGATAGAGCGAATGTCAATGGCAGTGTGCTTTGGGATGACGTGTTGGCGGGGTTTGTCGAGAAGTAGTACAGTCTCGACGCCGAGGTACTTTTTTTTCGCAGACTTGAGTTACCATCAAGCTGAACCTGTCCTCCCTTGCCACGAGCTGTGCGCAGTGCCTATTACTGCACCGAGGCGTTGGAGAAAAACACAGCTTGGTCATTCGTCCTATACCCGCTCTTTGTCGCTACCGTTCGCCGTGACTTTCGACAGCGTTCGTGTGCATACACCACTCTGGCACCCGGATCCGTCTCAGCACACCCCCGCTCGCACTCATGTCGGAGGAGGTTGACTACGAAGCATTGCCGTCTAATGCAGGACTCACAGTGCGTCTCGTCTTTCACGCGCTCCATCCACCCCGCTCATCCATCTCTCGCCACTAGGTTAACATGTTGGCCGGCGCACTGGTGAGTCATCCCTGTGGCCAGTCGTACAGCGCCGGGCACGCCGACGAAGTAACAACAAAGGATGCTCAACGTTCCTCCAGGCTGGTATAACTGAGCATGCAGTCATGTTTCCCATAGACAGCATCAAGGCTAGTACGCACCACCGAGTCCCTACGCCGTGCTCATTTGCCCATTAGACGCGGATGCAGGTGTTCGCTGCCTCGCCCGCAGCAGTATACACAGGTATTGGAAACGCGTTCACTCGAATATCCTCTACGGAGGGCATGCGAGCACTGTGGCGAGGCGTGTCCTCAGTAATTCTCGGCGCGGGACCTGCTCATGCGGTACACTTTGGAACATACGAGGCCGTGAAGGAACTCGTAGGTGGAAACAAGGCTGGAAATCAGTGGTTGGCAACGTGTACGTGTCTCAGCCTTGCTATCTTGTTCATATTCCCGCTTCCAATCTTCCCTGCTCACGTATCTCCGCTCTTACGGCGCCCCATTGTGTTCGTCGAACGATTAACTCATGCTTCTACGCTAGCGCTTGCCGGCGCATCTGCCACGATTGCCAGC
>JBBPTY010000129.1:11113-28222 GCA_038094335.1 Tylopilus aff. striatulus | reverse complement strand
TACGAAGAATTCGTGGAAGCGGCGCGGACGAGGACGGTGGTGTATGAACTCGTAGAGACCGCACATGTTGCAAAGAATTTCTCCAGGATTGAGGGTGGAACGACGCCAAGAAGAGGTCGCTGTCGTATGACAGTTGAAGCAGAAGGGAGGGTAGTGCTGGATCGCAGTGTCGTCGTCGAGAGGATGGGTGCCGTCATCTGCGTTCTTCAGTAGCAGCCTGAGCTCAGTCATGATTCAGACTCGCCCTCAGATGCCAGGCACTCACACTTCAGAAAGAGCATTTGACCTGGCGGCAACATTCGGATTATCAATATTAGAGTCTTCTCCCATGATGCGGTACTTGAGAAGCGCTGACAATACAGTTGGATGCATACATGTGGTAAGGCTGCGGGGACTGAGGGAGACCCTTGTCACCAGCACAAATGCTCAGGGTGGTTATTAATGTACTTCAAGCTTCAGAGTTGGCCGCCATAGGATTGCCACTGCTTTAATGCTGATATCTGTGCATGTTTATAATCCAAATATTCAAGTTCAAGCTTGAACGAAGCAAATACAAGAATAGATCATACGACAGAAGACTAGTATGACAGCCTTGGAGGGGAATGTCAACCGTCATTCCTAGGTGGATTGCCTACGCTACTGATAGTGAGCTCGCTGAAATGAACGGGACATGTTCTGACTACAAAGCGTACCCATCTTCCTCGCTCCCATACATCATTACGCTACTTGCTTTTGCTCATTTGGCCCAAGCTTAGCGGTGCACGTGATTATCCACCGCATTGACACGATCGGCCACATGTAATTCGCCATCCTCTTTGCAATGCTCCAGTCCCGTTGGTGTCATCATCGTGCATAGATATTTGCACTGTCTGAAACGCCTATGTGCACTTGCAGCGGGTCTTGCAATCCTCCTGGAAGTGCCCTCAATCATCCTCCTTGTGGTATCCGGCATCGTGTTATTCAAAGTGAAGTTGGTCCACACCCCACGGAGGGGGGGAGAGACCGATGCCAAGTCCGGTGATGTGGTCGAGGAAGCTAGGAACTGAACCACTTCTTCGATTTTTGTGTCTTCAGATGGTGCTCACTATGAATACAATCACCCTTCGTCGCAATTGCCGTGTCATGCCAAAACAAGATGCACAGGTGAACGGAGGAGGTCACGTATGCAACCTTGTTACCGATACCCCTAGAAGCGCTCAGAGTTGGCAATCCGAACTGGCAACTCGGCAGAACCTCACCCTCCTTTTGGCAAAATAAGTAGAACTGCCTCATCCGTACTACTGGAAGGGATCATTGGGCTCAGCCTTCGTCCCCTGCTTGATCCTCATCATCCTCCGCTTTCTATTTGCAGTAATTTTATGGGTTCCAGTCCAAACTCGGTTGCGGTGTTACATAATCAGTATGGGCGGCGTTGACTAGTACGAGCTGGACTGCTGTACAAGAAATTCCACTGAGCAACTTGTCGTATATATAAGGAAATTTCATTCATCGTCATCATCTCACACCCGGTGTGAGTTGTGTAGGATACCCTTATATGGTACTTATCTGAAGACCTCATCATCCTCCAGGCCCAACTTGTACTTTGCTGTATGGGTTTGCAGGAGAACACCATCAACACGCTTTTGACAATTGGGCCTGTGACGAAATAATAGGTTGCCACCAGCAAGCTACTTAAGAGCACTCGCTACTTCAGCGTACCTTCACCCCAACTCAGTTCGAACCCTCATCCTAATGCAAGCTTCCATCACGAAGATCTTTGAAAACACCACCCGAGGCATCCTCGGACTCACTCTATACGATATGATGCGGTCATCGCATGACTTTGAAGACGTCAAGAACGCTTTGAACGACAGGACAGACTGGTGTATTGAGCTGGTAAGCAGCTTTGTTTGAGCCACGGGTCAAGAAATCTTACCATTACATGCAATCAAGTTTCGTAGCTGTTTCACGTAGGGGACAGATACCCTCACCATCGGTAGCCGGCTAATGGTCGCGTACAGGATTCATATTAGCAACGGCGGTTACTTCTTCGTGCTCTGCACAGTGTTTTTCTTGGTTATGGCTGAGAGCATACGTGTCCACTACGGTCGGCTCTCACCTGCTGAACTAAAGGTATCTATCTTCATCTGCCGTTACAAGCTGATCGTTGACGGATCGCCCAGGAACACGTAGAGCGTATTGGTTACGCGACGTTCGCTATTATCGTTGCTATGCTTGACATTGGTTCGGTTATCGTCCGCATTGCAGGGCTCTTTGCATTGTCTGGATCCCCTGCGCTCGCTGCGAACCTCGCTCTCGTGAGCATGTCACCGTCGGTCATCCTTCCACTTCTCGCCTACCCAGTGAGACTTCTCAAGCGGAAAAGACGGCAACATACCGGTGATGTGGAGGTTGAATCTGGAAGGGTTGATGGTGCTGGAACCGGAACGGAGCTCTGTCTTGGTGGTGTCGCCCAGTAGTTCGTCATAAGTAGTCGTGGTCACTTCGTCAAGCCGTTCATGTTCCGATCCTACAAAATTGCCATTTCAGTCGGTCGACAGTCATGACTTATCTGTGATTGAGTCTCCTCGATGGGCTGTCCACTGCGGCTGCGGATGAAGTGACAACCTGTGTGGTTTTGAAGCACAGCCACTCACTCGCGAGAACCGCCCTCTCCGTTTCGGGATTGGTTCATAAACAAACCCGCGGTGCGAGCACGGACAAACGCGCAGACATGTCCAACTATTTACAGGCAAGTGGAAAAGTCGAGTTAGTTACAGACGTACTCAACGAAGACATCTAATAGGCTGACGAGGCACAACGGGGTCACTACAACGATGGACACAACCCTTATGGAACCCAACCTCTCGCACCGAATCCATTTGACCAGCCTCGCCACTCCCACTACAGTCAACTCGATCCTCAGTATTCCACTGGATACGATACCCACCACCAGCATCAGCTCCCAGACCCTTTTGAGAATCCAGATCCCAGGTCGTCCTTATATACTCCCGCACCCCTCTACGATCCATACCAGCACCAGCCAAACCAAGAGGCTTATCCTCTCCAAGAAACATATTCGGAAGGTCGATCAGCGCCGACGCTGGTTAATGATTACGCGGGCACAACCTACAACCCCTTCGGCACCCAGGAGGCTCACTTGCCCGATCCACATCCCCAGTCGCAGTC
Source organism: Tylopilus aff. striatulus (assembly GCA_038094335.1). NCBI lineage: Eukaryota > Fungi > Basidiomycota > Agaricomycetes > Boletales > Boletaceae > Tylopilus > Tylopilus aff. striatulus. The sequence continues at coordinate 25,054 of JBBPTY010000129.1, read as the reverse complement.
GCAGTATGGTCGAACTTCATATGCTGGTCAAGAAGATGATGCGGGAGACATGCCTCTCCTGGACCGCGAAATCCCATACCCGCGCGCCGTCCCTGGTGGCTACCAGGACGCTCCAGATGACGACGCTCAGCCAGAGACCAACATTCGTTATGGACGGATACCCCAGCGCGTCCCACGGCGGTACAAGACGCTCAAAAGGGTCGAGCTCTTCCACGGAAACTTCGTCCTCGACTCCGCAGTGCCCACGAAATTGCTCGATATGTGTGCGCTGCGCAACGAGCGAGAGTTTACGCATATGCGCTATACGGCGGCAACGTGCGATCCCAACGACTTCAAGGATGCGAAGTTCACGCTACGGCAGACCCACTATGACCCCCCGCGGCGCACGGAACTGTTCATCGTCATGACTATGTACAACGAAGACGAAGAACTATTTTGCCGATCAATGCACGGTGTTATCAGGAACATTGCCCATTTATGTAAACGGGAGCGGAGTAAGACGTGGGGGAAGGATGGCTGGAAAAAGGTTGTTGTTTGCATCGTCAGTGATGGACGTGCAAAGGTCAACTCCCGGACCCTGAGTGTTATCGCTGCGATGGGTGCATACCAAGAGGGTATAGCCAAGGTATGTGCGTTGAACAACTCCTCGGGCTCTGCTGATATGTGTCAAGAACATCGTGAACGGGAAGCCCGTTACAGCCCACATTTACGAGTATACCACTCAGAGTAAGTGTCACATATGCGTGCCATTCTTTACCCTGACTCCATGTAGTCTCAATCACGCCTTCGATGAAGATTGAAGGCGCAGAGAAGGGTGTGATCCCGGTCCAAATCATCTTCTGCCTCAAGGAAAAGAATCAAAAGAAAATCAATTCCCATCGCTGGTTCTTCAATGCGTTCGGTCCGATCTTGCAACCTAATATTTGTGTGCTCCTCGACGTTGGAACTATGCCCGGTCCTACTTCTATATACCATCTTTGGAAGGCCTTTGATCTCAATTCCAACGTGGGTGGGGCCTGTGGAGAGATTGTAGCCCTCAAGGGTACATATGGACAATACCTCCTCAATCCGCTTGTCGCGGCGCAAAACTTTGAGTACAAGATGTCGAATATCCTGGATAAACCCCTCGAAAGTGTTTTTGGATACATCACGGTACTTCCCGGCGCGTTCAGTGCATATCGATATATTGCTTTGCAGAATGATGCTACGGGGGAAGGACCACTGAAGCAATACTTCTTAGGAGAGAAAATGCACGGTGCGGGCGCCGATATCTTCACTGCTAATATGTATCTCGCCGAAGATCGGGTAAGTCGTCAGCTTCGTTTGAATTCGGCTGCTCACGCATGAGTTAGATATTATGTTGGGAGCTGGTCTCCAAGCGGGGTGGATCATGGACCCTGCACTATGTCAAGTCGGCCCACGCTGTGACTGATGTCCCAGATCAAGTGCCAGAATTGATATCACAGCGACGGCGCTGGCTCAACGGATCGTTCTTTGCGGCTGTGCATAGTACCTTTCATTTCCACTATATCTATCGCTCGTCACATTCATTCCTTCGCAAGTTTTGGATACACATAGAAATGATCTACCAGTTTTACAACTTGATATTCTCCTGGTTTGCCCTCGTAAGTTCTATTCCTTTCGCTCAAAGCATCTGGAGAATGTTGAACCTCCGTCAGGGCAACTACTACATCGCCTTTTACATCCTCACGAATGCCTTAGAGGACTATGTCTCGAGCTTGCATTACCTAAACGTTGCTCTAAACTACTTTTACCTTGGACTTCTCATCGCCTGTTTCATCCTCTCACTTGGTAATCGCCCACAAGGTGCTAAGTGGCCTTATACCCTGGCTTTCGTCGGGTTCGGTTTTATCACGATTTACATGACGGTACGTAGCGCCAATTTTTCTGGCTCACGTTAACGCCAAAACCATGGGCGAATAGGTCGCTGCAGTTCTTCTTGCCTATCTGGACGTCAAAGGAGTTGTACAGTCAGAGGGACGTTCTCTCACTGCGGCCGATTTCTTTACGAACGCCATCTTCCGCGATATCATTCTTTCGCTCGCGGCCACGCTCGGGCTTTATATCGTTTCATCGCTTTTATTCGTATGTACACGTTCAGTATACAGCTCCATGCGACTAACCCTAGCCCAGTTTGAACCATGGCACATGATCACGTCTTTCCTACAATACCTTTTGATGGCGCCGTCATACATCGCGGTCTTGAACGTATACGCTGTGCGCCTTCTCCTGTTTTCTTGTTGCAACATGACTTACTCATGGCTGTCCAGTTCTCCAACGTCCACGATGTCTCTTGGGGTACCAAAGGTGATAACAAGGTCTCTACTGACCTCGGTGTCGTCTCCTCTGGCAAGGGTCCGAACAAGAACGAGGTCGAAGTTGCCGTACCTACCGCAGAGACAGATATCAATGCTGCCTATGAAGACGCAATCAGTGTCTTGTCCACGAAGCCACCGAAAGAAGAAAAGAAAGTAGACCCGTCGACGCAGCAGGAGGATTACTACAAGACCTTCCGTACAAACGTGAGTCACGATGACTTGGACCCCAAGGATCGCAACTGAACTGTGTTCATAGGTGTTGTTAGTTTGGACGCTGAGCAACGTGTGTTATTCAATCTCCGTGTTTTGTGATTTTTATTTTATTGACGAACTTCTGCAGGCTTTGCTAGCTGCCGTCGTCGTGTAGGTTTTGTCCACTTATGCGTTATGCTTAAGTTCATCGTGCCTTAAAACAGAGCCGCCACACCAGCCGGAGGAAGCGGGAAAGCATCGACTGCGGTGAACGGGTACATGTCCTTTATCTTGTTCTCCGTCGCGGGACTTGCACGTAAGCTGACCTCGTCGCATGCTTGTGCTACATACTCAAATACTGGCAGTCGTCCGTTTCATTGGCTCGACCACCTATTTGGTCCTGCGGTTGTTCACCGGAGAGTAAGCGCCAAAGACGCTCTTACGTTCTTTTTCCTCGCGAACTTTTGGTATTGGGATCGATGTGGGAGACAGGCACGTGCGCTGTGTCAAAGGACTATCTCATTTTTATCCCAGAGTGCTATGGACGATTTCGATTGCGGCTCCAGCGTCCCTTGCTCGTCGCTGATACCTGTGTACCCTTTTTTCCTCGTGTATCGTCAGATATGGCTGGCGTCTACTACATAACGTTTGGACGTCGTGCCGCGTGTTTTTGTAGCTTGCAGATTTACGCTGTCGATTGTGTAGTAGAACAACTTCATCGATGCCTGGGTCGTCCTGGCAGCTTGTTCCCACCTCCGTAAGTATCGTGCTCGTTGCGCCTCCAAATATTATCGATTTACTCTTCCTTGAGACGTGAAAATAGATGCTAGCACACTGGTATTGCTGGTGTTCGGAACAATGGTAATCGTCGCGTTCTCCCTTCGCTTCGGGTGAGCTGTCGTGACGTCACCTGACCAGCCCACACTCAAATTATGTACCTACCAGTTATCTGCTGGCGACGACACTGTCATGGAATATGAATAAAAAAACAAAATACCTCGACGCACGATGAATATGCGTGCTATTCCGATTCCCCGCCAAAGGTCATTAATCATTCAGCGACCCTTTCGACACCGCGAGCAGGATCCTAGCGGTGCATCTCCTTCATGTATATAGCAGGGCGCCGGCGACAGAGGAAATGAAATATATGCAGGCTATTTTCGAGAGGGTCGTTGGTCAGACCGGTACGTACTCTGAGACTAGGGAAGTTGCGGCAGTCTCGAGCTGGACACTATTTACACTTGTTTGCGACCGGGCGGTGCAACACGAGTGACTATGACTAACACTACGCTCGCCGCCACCCCAGAGTTTATTTCATCCGAACGGTGGTCAATGTGTCTACCGAGCGATAATTGGAGTAACGGCAGGCCGTCTTGGGCTTGGGTCTCTTTACACTTGTTTGCAGCCCACCCAAGGTCCTAGTAGATGGTCACTACCTCCAGCGTTTCCAGATTCGAATCACGGATACGTTCGAGTACACAAGCATGGCGACTCGTTTGGGTTCTCTAGAAGTAAATCACACGTTCCTATCCATGTCCGTGTCACCTTCACTGAGCAACGACACTCAGGCGGATGAGGCACAGCATGGCCATCATAACGATGGACACCATCATACAGGTCGAATAGCGAGCCAATCAACAAGACCGACACCCCAGCACGTCCCACGGCGGTACAAGACGCTCAAAAATGTCGAGCTCTTCCATGGAAACCTTGTCCTCGACTCCGCAGTGTCCACGAAATTGCTCGATATGTGTGCGCTGCGCGGCGGGCGAGAGTTTACGCACATGCGCTACTCGGCGGTGACGTGCGATCCAAACGACTTCAAGGACGCCAGGTTCACCCTCAGGCAGGTTCACTATGACCCGCCACGACGCACAGAACTGTTCATCCTCATGACCATGTGCGATGAGGACGAGGAATCGTTTTGCCGAACCATGCGGGCTGTCATGGAAAATATCGCTCACTTATGTAAACGAGAACGAAGTAGGACGTGGGGAAAGAATGGTTGGAAAAAGGTGGTCGTTTGTATCGTTGGTGACGGACGTTCAAGGGTCAACTCCCGGACCCTGAGCGTTATCGCTGCGATGGGTGCGTACCAAGAAGGTATAGCTGACGTATGTACGTTAAACAACTCCTCGGGCCCTGCTGATACGTGTAAAGAACATGGTTTATGGAAAGCGCGTTACAGCCCACATTTACGAGTATACCACTCAGAGTAAGTGTCACATATATGCGATCATTTTACACCCTGACTCTGTCTAGTCTCAGTCACACCCTCGATGAAGATTGAGGGTGCGGAGAAGGGTGTAATCCCAGTCCAGGTCATCTTCTGCCTCAAGGAAAAGAGTCAAGATAAGATCAATTCCCATCGCTGGTTCTTCAATGCGTTCTGTCCTATCTTGCAACCCAATATTTGTGTGCTCCTTGACGTTGGAATCGTGCCTGGTCCTACTTCCATATACCATCTTTGGAAGGCCTTTGATATCAAATCCAACGTGGGTGGGGTCTGCGGAGAAATTGTGGTGGACAAGGGTCCGTACTGGAAACACTTGCTCAATCCCATTGTCGCAGCGCAGAATTTTGAGTACAAGATGTCAAATATCCTGTGTAAACCTCTCGAAAGTGTCTTTGGGTACCTCACGTTACCCACTGCATTCAGCGCATATCGGTATGTCGCATTGCAGAACGATGAAATGGGAAAAGGTCCCTTGCCAAGTTACTTTCTGGGAGAAAGGGTGTATGCAGACTCCAAAATTCCTGCTGCCGGCATATATTCTGCTGCGGAAAAGGTAAGCAACTCGCTCTACGCATGTTCCAGTCATTCGTGTTCACGTATTTGTCAGATGTTGTGTTGGGAACTGGTCTCAAAGCGCCAAGGATCGTGGATCCTGCACTATGTCCAATCAGCCTATGCTGTCACTCATGTCCCACACAGTGTTTCGGTGCTGACATCAGGACGTTGGCGGTGGTTCAGTGGATCCTTCTTTGCCGCGATGAATACTATCATCCGTTTTCCCTCCATCTATTGGTCCTCGCATCACCCGCTTCGCAAGTTCTGGTTTCACGTCGAAATATTTCTCCAACTGTTCAACTTGTTGTTCTCTTGGTTCTCCCTGGTACGTGTAGTCGTTCTTCGAGTCGACTTGTTTGATGTTGACTTCGTAACAGGGAAATTACTACATTGGATTTGTCCTCTTCACAAGCATGCTGGAACATTACTACTCGATTTTACACTACCCAAACCTCGTCTTCAAATACTTGTACTTGCTCCTTCTCATCATGTCTTTCCTGCTTACATTGTCCCATCGACCGCAAGGTCCAAAGTGCCCATATACTGTGGTTCTCCTTGGTTTTAGTCTGATCATGGTATACATGATGGTGCATTCGACGTCATTCCTTGCTCTCGAATTTGTACTCACGGCTGCGAGACAGGTTTCTGCATTCTTTCTGGCTTACAAAGGCATCGAGAGTATTGCCCAATCTCAGGATCATGCCATCCAAGCTGGCGATTTCCTCGAGAATACCCTTTTTCGAAATATCATCCTTTCAACTGCTATCACTGTTGGCCTGTGTATCGTTTCTTCCCTGTTATCGGTATACCCTTGTTCATTCGCGCCTTGTCGAAAGGACTCACGACAGTCCAGTTTGAACCATGGCATTTGATCACCTCGTTTGTTCCATTCCTTTTGATGATACCATCGTATATCATGGTCTTCAATGTATACTCAGTAGGTCCACTCCATTTATCTTTTGCTGTGATTGCTGATGTATATTTACAGTTCTTGGATATCTACGACGCCGCCCCTGACACGGTTTCTACCAACGCCAGGGACGTCCCACTCGACGAAGGTATGCCGGAGAATGAGATTGTGGCACCTGTGGAAGAGACTGTCTTGGATATCGATACTGCCTATGAACGCGCACTTGCCCATTGTTCTAGGTGTGAGCCGAAAGTGACAAAAAAGACAAGCTCGCCGGCTGTGCACGAGGGGCAGGGAAGTTATCTGAAGGCCTTGCGAGCAAACGTGAGTCATTGCGATGTAAGCCACATAGGCTGATGGACCTACTCGCATGGACTGCAGACATTGTTGATCTGGACGCTGAGTAATGTTCGTTGTGGTTACTTGTCAGCGATGGCTTTGCATGCTAATATATCCTCTCAGGCACTGTTGGCAATGGTTATTACGTATGTCTTGGATTTCATTACCTGAGCTGCATGAACTGAACTCATCTTCATGACAATGTAGATCTACAATGCCAACCTCTGGAAGTGGGGACATGTCAATATTCGTGAATGTCTATATCTCTGTCATCTTGTTCTCTATCACGGGCTTGACAGGTAGGCCATTTATGACATAACTCCTGTGAAACATGCTCAGAGCCCGACAGCCGTCTGCTTCCTTGGCTCCACTACTTATTTGGTCGTGCGCTTATTTGTTGGTGAATAGTAGATGACGCGTGATGGATGAAGCCGCTCGATATCGCTCACAAGTCTGGGGGTGAACTTGTACATGTCATTATTTTAAATTCAGGAACCTGCTGTGGGCCCGTGTAGGCTTGATGTTGTATTCGACGTGCAGATACACAAACTCCATATGTATAGTAGAATGAATCACATGATCATCTATGTTGTAATTGCTTCGCTCTACTGTTGTGAGCTTGGAGGGTGGGAGACAATTTGGCCGCTCTTGTCGTCGATTACCCGATTGTAACTGAGGAAGTGGACTGACGCAAGACCATGGCACAGAGTCTCTCGCAGGCTAACAAAGCACGGAAGAAGACCCGGTGTCATCAGTTACTGAAGGTAGACGGCCTTGAAGCCATGCAATGACCGCACGGAAATGTCCTAATTGACCGTGGCGCGAATAAAGAATAAGCCCTGGAACGAAAGATCAGTGGCGTAGTATAACCCCAGCCCGGGTGAGGCGACTGGCACCCTCGTGTAGAAAAGGGTCGCAACTTGAAGAGAGATGGCCAACTCGAGGTCTCGTCGAACGTTGAACCGCGGCGACAATGCCCGAGGAAATGTTTGTTCTTGTTCGACCGATGGTTTCAGACTCTTTGATGGGCCCAGGTTTATTGCCCCTCGGGGCGAGCCTGCTGGTGGGTTTTCAACAGCTATCTTGGCGCCGGGATTTCCCAGCGCATAAACGGTTGTCCAGTATGATCTTCGTTCCCAACTGCATCGTTTCCGCAGAGACGCCCAGACAATCGGAACAGGGCGTGTTTCCCCGCCCTAATTCGATCGCTCACTGGCAATCACCTGCACCCTTGCCCCGTTTCGTAATGTACTGGCATTTTCTGAGACCAACGCGGATTTCCAAAATTGTTGGCACATTCACGCTGGGCCTACCTCGGCCAGAGGAAGCCTATTCATGCATCAGGATCATGGCCAGTTCCCCATCGTCGGTCTGCCTATACTAGTAAGTAGTCTCTTTCCTCGGGGCGAAACATCTGAGTTCTTGATGTCGGTCCTAATTCGCAAACTTGAGCGATATCTTTGAGTTATGTATTTAAGTGATGTCGATATTCCTGCCCTATCGTCGCGCTTCTTGTTTGTCCCGTCTTCGTATATCGATTGGTTCCCTCCTCAGTGCGGTGTGCGTAGCTTGAATAGATTATTTTGTTACCGAGTCATGTCTGCATTCCGGGGGCCTGTTGGCGTTAGCAGTGCCATAGCGGTAGTCGGATATATGCGATGACCATCGCCGATTGAGAATATGGCAGGCGAGTGGCAAGGTGAGTACTTTGCAGGGTCAGGCGCGTTCACCTTCTCGGTACCCCTGTTTATTTATGTTCTGTGTATTCAGTTGGCCACATCTGTTTTTAGTACGGAAAGGGGCACCACACGACTAGGATGCCAAAGAGCAATCATTTGTCTAAGACCCCAATTTTCAGCTCTTGGTGACTGGTGCTGGATCGCCAGCGTACTTGGCCCTTGAGCATCTCCCGACGCAGTTTTCTTGTGTTGTTCCTTGTCCATCCACTCGGACATCTTCCGTGATGCACTGAATGACGAATTCAGTCTGCGAGAACTGTGACGCACCTGTTACTACGCGCTATTTGTTTGTTCTATTTATACACGCACTTTGTATCGCCTTCTGGCTTCCGCCAACACCCAGGTACTGTACAAAGTTGAAGCGACACATTGATATCGATCCTCCGTGATGTATGATGCAGGAACTTATGAGTGGCGTGTTGGCAGCGCTCCACTGGTTCACTGCCATTACTCTTGTACTGATGGATTTCTGATACTAGTAGGGCATTTCATATCAACGGCAGTTCGGTATACCCGACCTTGGGCCCAATACGAGGTGGCCGTTTTGGGGCCCAAGCAATGCCGTTCCATTACGTCCATCCAATGAAACCACTTGGAGGATTCGGAGTGGTCACCATGGCAGACCATGCAGGATTAGGGGTCATACCGGCACTAAGCAGTGATGAGTCTGTCGTCCACCGAATATGATGCGATACCATGTGAATATTTTCCACGAGGCTTTATCGACATCACTGAGGATTGATATTGAGGGTGGGTGCCCAGTTGATTGTCAAGGGGAGAGACAGCGAGTAGTTCACTAAATGAGTCCATTAATATGCTCACCAGGTCCAGGTCATTCTTACCACTGTTTGCTCTTGTGTGGTCGATAGGAAGAGCGTCAATCTTTTCGTCCCCGGCCTGGTATCCTCTCGACATGAATTTAGTGCCTGTTTCTTTTCTCCCGTCACGCAATCGCTGCACAGCATTCACTTATCAACGGAACGCCACAGCCTTCGTTTTCGAAGCACACTTGCTGAGCGGTGCGATACCCTCCTTTCTCGTGGGTCAAATCACCGTTGATCTTGATGAAAGGGTTCGCGCCTTACTACATCCGCACCTTCCTCATTAATTCAAGCAAATTTCGACCGGTCGAAAACCGCATGAGCACAGCCCAAACGACGCTACAAGACGAGGTTCAACAAGGACTATAACGAATCCCGGCTGCGTTGGCTTTTTGTCGCCGAGAACTATTGGTAAATACTTAGGGCAACATAAAGACTGAAAATCCGCCCCAATCAGCTATGGACTATTTCGTATGCCTACTTTCGTACTTGATCCTCTCCAGGCAACCTGTGACGAAAAGAACGGACGAAATTATACGCGTCGACGGTAGCTACGCCAAGAGGGCGCACGAACGGATGTTTAGAGGGATTTACCCGGGCACGGCGGCCGCCTCAAGTGAGGTTCCTCGTATCAACCGAGAATAACGGGTCAAGGGGGTTGCCACTCCGGAACAGCGGCTTCATGGCAGATCCACGGAATTCTTCTCAGACACTGTCAGGGAGGACTCAGATCGGGAATTGCGGCTGATACGAGAGCGGGGATTGCAATGGGGAGCAGCAGGCTGCCGCTCGAGGCAAGTATTAGGACTGAGGGCATGATAACTACAGGAGAATCGCACGTGGCCCTTCCAACGATTAAGGAGCAGCGGCAAACTCGGGCGTGATAGGGGTTCAGAGGGACAAGTCGCACTGAAGGCTCTCGAAAAAGTAGCACGCATACCTGGGCTGTGAGTTCATCCACCACGCGATGCGAACGATCGGAGGCTGTGGGCACACTTTCTCGATGGAAGGATCTTCGACAAGTTTAGACTATAGTCACGAAGCGCCAGAAGGTAAGTTCACACACCACGGCCATGTTGATGTGGCCTGATTGACGCGCTCAGAACTTTGAAGGCTCGATTAGTTCTCGTCCGGCAACACAGGCCCTGGTATCCCTCGGCGGTGCTACATCAAACTAATATCCTGCCAACGGGAACTCGTTGTGATGGATAAGACTGTTCTGCCGTCTCGGTTACAATGTGAGCATGAGCGGCCTAATCTTCTTGGAATGGAAGGTTTATTTCATATCCCTCCACCAACTTATGAAATTTTGTCACAGACGTAGTTGCCACTGATTACTAGTGCCATGATTTGTAGCTCAGGTCCCCGGGAGATGCATACAGCATGACTTTAATTTAAAGAGCCTGAGCTGCTGTGATATGCACGATGGGAACAGCCTCTGCCACTGGATCTTCATATAACTTCTTCTCCGCACGCTCTGTGACGAACTCAACCGCCCAGACATGTCGATTGACCCAGAAGTAAGCTGCAGCCCGTACTGATGCATAGAGCTTGCTGAATGATCGACACTCAGGTGGACGAGGCACAGCGCGGCCATCGCAATGCCAGGTACAACCTCGATCTAAGCCACATTCAGACTATAGCGAATCCCCCGAATCCGCGCCAATCGCAGCACGGTCAATCTAACTCGCAAGAAGTGGTCCAATTTCAGCATAATAGCTACCGGCACAATACGAATTCCCGACCGTCCACGTTTGTCTCCGTTTCCGAGTCGTTGTCCAATCCACACGCGCGACACCTACAAGAGGGCTTTACGCCTGCAATATCATACTCTACGGTCTCACCAGCCTCGTCACCGCAACTGTTGCCCAGTAGTTACACTGGCGCAGAATACAACCTACACGAAGAACAGCAGGTATATGCGCCTGGTCCACACCCGCAGTCGCAATTCGAACTTGCTTCGTACAATAGCCAGGGAACTCTCGTTGGCACAGGCAACACGTTTGTTTTACCCAGCGACCGTTTCTCCCCTCGTAGCACCGTCGTGGGGAGCTTTACCCCAGGTTCCGACTGCACGCCATCGGAGACCAACAGCTGGTATGGACAGGCTTCGCAAGGTACCCCACGACGGCACAACACCATCAAAACAGTCGAGCTATTCAACGGCAACTTCGTCATCGATTGTCCGGTACCCTCGAAGCTACTTTCCAGGTGTAGCTTTCGCGAGGGTCGGGAGTTTACGCGCATGCGGTACACCGCGGCGACATGCGATCCCGACAACTTCAAAGACCACAGGTTCGGTCTGAGGCAATCCTATTACGACCCCCCACGACGCACGGAATTGTTCATCGTCATAACGATGTACAACGAGAACGAGGTGCTATTTTGCCGAACCATGGAGAGCATTATGGAGAATATTACAAGGTTGTGCAGGCGGGACCGAAGTAAAACGTGGGGAAAGGACGCATGGAAGAAGGTCGTCGTTTGCATCGTTAGTGATGGGCGTCAGAAGATTAACCCTCGGACACTGGATGTCCTCGCTGCTATGGGCGTATATCAAGAGGGTGTAGCCAAGGTGCGCACAACCGAACACCGGGTCGGGTTGAGCTAACGAGCACGAAGAACATGGTGAACAACAGGGAGGTGACAGCCCACATTTATGAGTATACCACTCAGGGTAAGTACCATACAAATTACAGCATGCTTACTTTGTATCCTAACAAGTTGCAGTCTGCGTCACGCCCTCGATGAGGATTGAAGCTGCAGAGAAGGACATGGTCCCTGTTCAGATAATCTTCTGCCTCAAAGAAAGGAACCAAAAGAAGATCAACTCCCACCGCTGGTTTTTCAATGCTTTTGCGCCGATCCTCGATCCGAATATATGCGTGCTCCTCGACGTTGGCACACGGCCAAGTCCCTTATCCATATACCATTTATGGAAGGCCTTTGATGTACACAAGCACGTTGGTGGGGCTTGCGGAGAAATTATTGCAGACAAGGGTAAGTATGGACAGAAATTGCTTCAACCACTTGTCGCGGCGCAAAATTTCGAATACAAGATGTCCAATATCTTGGATAAACCACTCGAGAGCATATTTGGCTATATCACCGTGCTTCCTGGTGCATTTAGCGCATATCGATACTGCGCTTTGCGGAACGAGAAGGGTGACGCCCCATTGGAAAAGTATTTCTTAGGAGAGACGATGGAGGGCGCAAGTACAGATATATTCACTGCGAATATGTACCTCGCTGAGGATCGAGTGAGTAGTCGCTACTTTGTCGAAATCAGTTTACTCATGGATCGGTTAGATTTTATGCTGGGAGCTGGTCTCAAAGCGGGATGAAAAGTGGCTCTTGCACTACGTCAAGTCAGCCTGCGCTCATACAGATGTTCCCGACGGCGTTCCCGAGCTGATATCGCAACGTCGACGTTGGCTCAATGGATCCTTTTTCGCAGCGGTGCACAGTATCGTCCATTTCAGCTACATTTACCGGTCCAATCACTCCTCCTTTCGAAAGTTTTGGTTACACATCGAGCTGCTCTACCAACTCTACAACTTCATCTTTTCTTGGTTGGCCCTTGTAAGTATTATCGTCCATCATCTTGAACCATCTTGATTACGTCGAGATTCCAGGGGAATTACTACATTGCCTTTACGATACTAACGCAGTCAATGGAAGGCTACCTCCCAGTCTTCCATTACCCTAACCTCATTCTCAATTATTTTTACCTGGGACTTCTCATCATGTGTTTCATTCTTTCGCTCGGTAATCGGCCACAAGGCTCCAAGGTTGCATACACCCTGGCTATCCTCGGATTTAGTTTGATCACAGTGTACATGACGGTGCATTCGACATGCTTCATTGTTTACGCATGTGCTGATGTATTGTTAACAGGCTTCTGCGGTTCTTTTCGTTTACAACAGCGTTGAGAGCGTTGCCGCATCCCAGCACCGTAATATCGAAATCCGAGATTTCTTTGCGAATTCGCTCTTCAGGAACATCATGCTCTCGCTTGCGGCTACGTTTGGGCTTTACATCGTTTCATCCCTTTTATCGGTACGTACTCGTCAAGTGTATGACCCGCTGAGACGTCTGATGCAAGCTCCAGTTTGAACCATGGCATATAATTACATCCTTTATACCGTACCTGTTGATGGCACCGTCGTACATTGCGGTCTTCAACGTGTTCGCTGTACGTGCCTAACATTTTTTTCCTCAAACAACCCGCGCTTACATATACCTCAAGTTTGCAAATGTGCATGACGTATCCTGGGGAACAAAGGGCGATAATAAGGCTTCAACTGACCTTGGTGTCATCTCTGTCGGTAAGGGAGGGAACAAAGTTCAAGTCGCTATGGTAGAAGAAAAGGACATCAATGCTGTTTATGAAGAGGTTACTGCCAAATTGTCTAACAAACCGCCAAAAGCGAAGGAGACAGTGGACCAGGCGACACAGAAGGAGGATTACTACAAAACATTCCGGACGAATGTGAGTCACGACGACGCGAACGATCGTTGTAGTGGCTAATTTGTCTCTTGCAGGTGCTGCTGTTTTGGACGTTGAGCAATGTTCGTTGTCCCTTTGTAAGCGGTGATTTGCGAGAGTGCTGACCGGACCTTCGCAGGCCTTGCTAGCAGTCATTGTGCTGTACGTTTCCTGCCCTGCATTTTTGCATGAACTCGCATGCTGAGAGAAGTTCTATAATACCAGGACCTCAAGCCCGATTTTCCGGGATGTCTACATGTCTATCATTTTGTTCTCTATCACGGGTCTGGCACGTAAGTGGTCCCGAGTCGTTCCTTATTC